>JAJOZX010020798.1:0-31367 GCA_023014485.1 Bathynomus jamesi
TATATATATATATATATATATATATATATATATTATATATTTTTTTTTTCCTCAGAACGTTGTTGCAAATATACGAGATTGAATTACATACGCCTTAACGCTTTCAAGGATATATTAAAAAAATATATATATTAAATGTTTTTTCCAAATTTATTTGAACAAAAGTAATAAAAAAACAAGTTGGATTTAAAATAATTTTTAGTTTTAATTTTAATTTCAGAATAAATTCAGTTATGGAATTAAATATTTTTTAAAATTTTTAATTCAAAAGGTTTATTAAAAATTGTTTCGGTGGTTGCGTATAAGAATGAGGTACGCACGGCGCTTATGTGATAGTGACTCGTTAAAAAGTACTACTTTAGTAGATCAAATAATAATATTTTATAAGGTTAAGTTCCCAAACCGTGGTACTAATTTACGCTACCTAATCCACGATTCTTTTATTAAAACGAATAACAATTATATATACACAGCGTGTCCCAAAGAAATGTATACCCACTTTGTTTCGATAATACCAGCTATGAGATAATAAATATATTACTTTTTATATGTTTTTTATAAAGAATTTTCTCCTGAATCTAACTATGTATTATTTTTATTAAAATTGAAAAACAAAAAAAAGTCACAGATGTTTAAATTATAATTATTATTTTCGAGACTTCATGTGCGATATTTTCTAATATTTTTGCACGTATACCGATAATTTGAAACCGACGGCACTGTGCAAAACTTACAAAAACAACGTTTTCTGGAAGACGTCGAACATCTTAGATAAAGTGTCATTTAACCATGGAATTTGTAAATTTTTGGAATTAACTAATAATTACAACATTTATGCTTCAATATCAACACTAAACATAGTATCTCAAACAGTCGGTTAAAATATTAGAAAATATCGCACATGAAGTCTCGAAAATATATTATAATTTAAACATCTGTAACTTTTTTGTTCTTCATTTTTAATAAAAAAATTACATATTTAGATTCAGGAGAAAATTCTTTATTAATAAACATCTAAAAAGTAATATATTTATTATCCTCATAGCTGGTATTCTCGAACAAAGTGGGTATACTTTCTTTGGGCACACTGTGTATATATATATATATATATATATATATATATATATATAATGCGCCTCGGTAGTGTAGTGGTTAGCATCGCTGACTACGAATCCATCGGCCCCGGAATCGAGACACGGCTGACGGCAGGCGGTGCGCAGCAAAACCGGTACTAGGGCAATTGCGTTCTGGTCAAGTGCGTCCCGGACAATCGTCCCAGTCATTGGCGTCCCTGGGCAATTGCGTCCCGGACAATTGCGTCCCGGATAATTTTCGCACTTCTCCAACTAGTATATGAAGTTTATTTATTAGAGAAGTGAATAAAAGTTGTATCGGAATTTCAAATATACTTTCATTTTAACCTATTAACTTTTATATGTTCATAAGTTCTGTTCGAAACTGTTCTCTAAAACTTTATCCATCATCAGCAACATCATTGTCAAATTTTATGGGTTACGTCCACTTAAGATAAAGTTAGTTTCGTTAGTTTTAACGAAAATATCACACACTTAACCTAACCATCGTCAAGGCCATACAGTTGACCTAACTGGGCATTCAATTAATCTAACCCGGCATTATATCCCATACAAATTACAATAACAAACATACTCGTCCCTCGTCATTGGCGTCCCTGGACAATTGCGTAGTGAAGTCACAATTAACTTTCTATTCACTTCTCTTAATAATAAACTTCATATAGTAGTTGGGGAAGTGCGCAATTGTCCGGACGCAATTGCCCGGGACGAAAATAAAACCGGACGCAATTGTCCAGGACGCCAATGACCGGACGCACTTGAACCAGGACGCAATTGTCCTGTCACCAGCAAAACCTAGCTATTCATCGTTCCACGCAATAAGTGGCGTAGCCAAGAGGGACGGGGGTCTGAGAGAACAACTGCCCCTCCTAAATTCTAGCCCCCCCCCCCCCCCCCCCCCCCCGAAAAAATTACCGATGTCAAATCAAAAATGAAATAATTGCAAGATTATAATAATAAATTTTTTTAAACTGTAAAATTAAGATAGTTTCAAAAATAGATGTAATAAATTATACAAAACGATAAATTTGTTACATTGTTACATTTATCACACTTACAATGTTCATACTACAAGGTCAGTAATCCTCCCCCACCCCATCTAAACCCGTCCGATAATTTTCTTGTCCCTCCAAATTTAGAGGTCTAGCCGCGCGCCTGGATGGTTGTAGGATAAGTTTCCCCTTTTGCTGTAAGTGGTAGGGAAGAAAATAAGTTCGGGAACACCCTGTATACTACGTCACACTCGCCATATCCACAACTCAAAGTCGAGATATGCTGAATAATTTTTTTTTTACGGGAGAGTAAAGGTGAGAAGTACTATTTAAAGGTAAACCGTCTGGGAAATAGGGGTGGTGTGCAGTAACGAGTCCACTGCAGTTTCCTTTTAAAGGGGACCGGAAGAACGTCGTTATAAACGGACCAACGAACTAGTCTAACTTCTAACTGCGTGCCTCCTCCTTTAAGGAGAGCACGCAGTATCAAACTTTCGACGCATTCTCATTCCTTTTCTGTCAAAATCTCTAACGCGAGGGTTAATCCGTGTTTTCAATCTTTCATCTACTTAGCGGACAACTCTGGAACACTCTTCCTCAATCCATCTTTCCCCCTGTCTGTGACCTCCATCTTTCAAACGCAGAGTGTCCAGACATCTCGAAAACCCTGGACCTTAATTTTGGCGTTTTTGCGGGCATTCGCCCTCGGCCCCACCTTCCTACACTAAAAAAATCCATTTGAAGGTACAAAATTACAAATGAATAGTCAAAAGTACTAAGTACCGCATTCCATTATTTGTATACATCGAAGGGTAATAGTAACGAACTAATTTCCTTATACCCTGCCTTTGGGCAATGGCCCTACCAACAATGCTTCCATCTTTACCACCCACAATTATGCAACTGATTTGTTTTTCCGCTTTACGTCCATCGTTCACCAGAGGGCGCTGAAACGGGTGGTAATGCCACTAACCGGGAAAATAACTCCCCTTTAAAATGGGAACTGGGTCGAGACAACATTATGGGCAGCAGGTTCGTTATTGCTCCCCTCCTTCCGATTCCCCAAACTAGCTTGAGACAGTTTTGTGGTTAATCCTGGAGCTAAGATTATAATAATTCCACTAACAATTAATTATTAACCGCTAGTTTTGTATAGAATTAGTCTCTCTCTCTCTCTCTCTCTCTCTCTCTCTCTCTATATTATATATATTATATATATATATATATATATATATTATATTTCATTTATGGTAAATTTTTGTTTACAAGAGACATCGTGGAAATATTTACGAAGACCTTTCATTCAAACTTCTTTTGTCTTATAAAACAAAGCCAACCTTAATCAAAGTCGAGTATAATCAATGTTTTTTGTAAATGTAAATAAAATTCCCTTCATTCCATTCTGTTCAATAAAGATTTGTTTTAACAAATAAATTAAATAAACTGAAACAAATAAAATTCTCCTTAATTAAATTACTTAAGCCTCGAATTATGGGAAACCAATTAATTTTATTGTTGGCAAAAATGGTTTGTGCACACACACCACACACACACACACATATATATACAGAGAGAGAGAGAGAGAGAGAGATAGAGAGAGAGAGAGAGAGAATCATACTGACTGTAAAATTAACCGAATGTTGCTGAATGAAAATGTCGACGAGATTTGTTATAATTACAAAACAAAAAATATGGTAGCCTGTGGCATCTTAGAGCGAGCAGCATTGTATTGTGCAGTAATTTTTCCCCACTTTTTTCCTATGACGTCACACTTCCTATAGCCAAAAGCCTACATGAAACCTCTACAACACATTTCCCTAATAATGCCTTCTTAGATATTTTTTTTTTAGTTTACGATTAAAATTTAGAAAAAAAGGATCACCTGAAGATCAGGGACCCCAGCCTTCTTTAGTTACTAACAGGGCCGTTTCTAGTCATTAGGGGGCCCCAAACAGTATACCCATTTGAGGGCCCCACCACTCCATCCACCAACTCACGCCTTACTACATCACCTCAGCACACACACACATACAAGAAATGGCTGTGTTAATAAAAAACAATAATGAAACAATTTTAATGAAACATTTATGTCCAAAACAACAAATATGTACTTTCAGAAGACAAACAAAAAAAATACTCTTCATGAAATTCCCCAAAATTAGCTTATACATTATTTAGAATAAATGACACAGAACTATGTATAAAAAAAATAATGCAATTATCAACTACCAAACAATTACTAACTCTACGATACAATCGTGTAATAGCTAACAGTTATACTGAACAGTTTGTATCTTCAAAATTTTGGCCTCCTAGATTTTTCTGGGCGAAATCATCAATAACATCATCATATGAAATCGCCCTGCCAACGTCCTGGTTGATGCTTATGATACCAAGGCCACTGAGGCGATCCTGCCCCGTTGATGATCTGAGGTAGTTCTTGATTAGCTTCATCTTAGAGAAGCTCCTCTCGGCTGACGCTACTGTCACGGGTAGAGTGCAGGCAATTCTTAGTGCAACCCAGAGATTGGGGTATAGTTCCTCCAGTTGCTTCTGATGAATGAAGGAGAGAAGCTCCAATGCAGTCATGTTGTGTGAAGGTAAAGTCGGCAAGTTCTTAATTTCGAGGGCCAGTTCTCTTCCATCATGTCAGAGTCAGCTCCAGAGCTCAGTATCTTAGAGAGCTTTTCACACTTGCAGGACAAGTCTTCCTTGTTCATTGTGGTGAAGTTTAGGAGAACCCCAAATATGTCCCTCACATCATCTAATGTTTTGAATCTCTCATTTATTGACCCGATGGCACAATCCACCACCACGTTGAAAAATTTGACTTCCAGCCTCTTTAAGGCTTCTGTAAATGGTTCGTCAGAAGCTTCGTAAGCAAAGTGCTTTTTTGTGGATCTGAGCCTCTTCTCTTTCAGCACAGCCTCCACATTCATTTCCTCACATATGTCCTTAGCTACGACTTGTGCTGCAACAAAACCTGTGTTTCTGTAGCTGGTGAGTGAGTCTTTTATTTTTGTGAGGAGGTTGACTGCCACATCAAACTGCATTGTAGGAGACTGCAGAAGTTTGCTCACATGGTTAACTGCATGAAGAATGTCATACCATACTACTGTGCAAATCTGAAAGCGATAAGACCCTACCTCCTCTGCAAGTGCTTGTGCTTCAGTCCTGGCTATGGCATCTGTGGCATTGTTTCTGACTTCCAACAGGGCCTTTCTGATGTTGTGGCTCTGGTATCGCACAGCCCCAATGCTCTTAAGCCGGCTCTCCCACCTGGTTTCACTCCAAGACTTGAGTGTTATGTTCACGTGCTTTAGGATTGTCCATCTCTGTGTAGCTGCTACAAAAAGGTTGTACAATTTTTGTACGTTGCCAAAGAAGCGGATGGCATCTGTGGAAGCTTTAGGTGCATCAGCCACTACAAGATTCAGAGTGTGAGCCCCACATGGAACATAGAGTGCACGACAGTTCTTCTCTAATAACCTTGCCTGAACATCTTTGTTCTCGCCCTTCATTTTCGCTCCGTTGTCATATGACTGTCCTCTGCAGTCATCAAAGTGAATATTCAGTTCATCTAGTCTCTTCAAAATCAGAACTGATAAACCCAGGTCTGTACTTTCTGAAGCCTCAAGGAAGCCCAAGAAGTATTCTTTTATTTCTGGTACTTCACCCTTTTAACAGTTCTGATAATAATCGACATCTGTTCTTGGTGGCTTATGTCTGGAGTGCAGTCTAAAATGAGTGAGTAATATTTAGCTTCTTTTATTTCTGCAACAATGGCATCCAAGATCTTCCCACTAATGGACCCAATGAGCTCATTTTGAATGATGTTTCCTAGGTAACTTGAATGACTATACTGGCCACTTTCGACTCTACTGGTGTGTTGTTTCATCACTGAATCAAATTTGGCAGGCAGCTCAACCTCCTTCAAGAAGTTGCCATTGTCTCGATTGTACAATGTAGAGGAAGACCCCCTGAAAGCAAGGTTTCTCTCTGCCAGTGATTGGATTATACTGTACTTACAAGACGTGTGAGAACATCTCGCCAGCGTCTTCGCTCTACCTCCATTAATGACATTTCAGTTTGGTCAATGGTCCTCCCAGTTTTTAGCCGCAGTTCCAGATCCTTCCATGTTGCCATGTTATCTGCATGTTCTGAACTATTTTCATGAACTTTCAGAAGCGAACCAACGAACCAAAACTTTAATTAATACGACAATAATAATAATAATAATAATAATAACTTCAGCTATATTCCTATTCTTGCCCACTGAGCTATGACCTGGGAGCCTGTCTAGGGGCCCCCTAGTAGCAGCGGGGCCCTAAGCGGCCGCTGAAGGCTAACTAACGAAGGCTGGGGGCCCTGATCTTCAGGTGATCCAAAAAAATTAAGCATCTCTCTTGAAAATAAAAATTAAAAATGTCTTTTAAGAAACACAAAAAAGTAAACTGTAAAATTAAGTGAAACTTGCGTGTAAAGTAATTTAATATTACCCTAACATTTTAATGCCAATAATTTTAGTTAGTCAAATCCTCTGCTGTACTTAATTGCTTACGTGACTTAGCGAGCCAGCCAAAGGGCGAGTACACTTTCTCCACTAAGGGAGAATTTTAGTTTTGACTCACCACGCACTCATGTCAGTTAAGGCAGATAAATATTATACTTGTACAGATGATGTTACTCACTTTCCTAAACACATTTTTTGCGATCTTTTTTTTTTTTTAATCTAACCAAGATTATAGTTTCGTCTATTTTTAAATTAAAATTTTTAACCCGCCTCAGAAACAAATTGGGGGTAACCTCATTGTAGCGCGCCACATATTTTGAGAATCATTGCTGTGCAGTTTACGCCAGAGCTAAACTTAGTCTAGGCCTACGCAGTTATATCCTGAAATACGCTTCCAAGCCAAAATTAGGAAAGAATGTAATCGATTGTAAATAAATTTGAGAACTACTCTAATGTTAATTTAACTCTTTCAAGCCTGAATTATGTAGTTTTTGTTTTAAATTTTTTCCTGTTCAAGCCAAAATAACCTAATATTCAGATCGTAAGGCTCAAAATCGATTGTCAAGCTCATGTTGCCATAAAGCAACGGTCGGCGTTGAAGGGTTAACATATACCCCAAAATTAAATAACTCACAGTATGTGACCATTCTGGGTTTTTTTTTCCCGACTAACAAATAAGGGTTGACAGTGTTCCGAATTCCATGGCTCTGACTCCGGAGCAGCTCCAAGCATTCATCTCCGGCTCCAGGCTTGCTCTAGAGCTATTAAAGGCTCCCAGCTCTAACTTCAGGCTAGCTCCAACAACCCGAAAGCCATAAAAACTGGGTAATTTTTACATTTGTGCCATTATGTATTGTAGTATGACCTCAGTTATAGGAGCTAGTTTGGGGTCAGTGTCGTAGCACCGCTTCCCGTCGATCAGCGAAGTTAAGCGACATTGGGTCTGGGTTGTAGGTGGATGAAAGATCGTCCTCCGCGTCCAGATTGTGTAACGCCCCGTGGTTTGGACCCAACGCAAAGTTGTAGGTCCCCTCCGTCATATGACTTTAGATGGTGCGAGGTTTAATAACCCCATCAAACAACAACCTCGGCTGCAACTTTTATTTTGTTTAATTTAATATTAAGACAGAAGTGCAATAACCACACTATACAGGGTGTTCTATTTAAATGGGACCATAGGGAATAATTAATGTCTTTTTTTTCCAGATTTGTGAGGGTAAACATAATAAAGGTAATAATAAGGTAATAGAGATAAAGGCAAAGTAATAAAGGTAAATAAAGGTACCAATATCTGATAATAAAAACCCACTCTAATAGACAGAGTTTATTTCCACAACAGTTTCGATGCCCACTGGCATCCTCTTCGGGTGGATACAGAAAAACGAATGAACCAAAAACAAGAGGGAAAACAGTCCAGGGACCATTAAAAAATTCGCACCTAGGTTAATTCCCGTTCTCCCGACACTGGAAGGGCATTTTTATTAAAGGGACCCGCTTATAAGTACATTCGCAAAAATTTAAAACTATCTGCTTGTTCTATAAATACAGATTCTATTATTTTTTTACATAATTATTACATTTATTATTAAATTTATTACATTTCATATTGCATAATTATTTATTACAGAAATTATAAATTTATTATTACATTGATTATTACATTATTCTTTATTATACAGAAATTATAAACCGAAAAACGAATGAAAGAGGCGAGAAGGAAACAATCCAGAGACCATTAAGAAATTTGCACCTAGGCTAGATCCCGTTCCCCCGACCCCAGAAGGGCATTTTTATTAAAGGGTCCCGCTTATACTGTAAGTACATTCGCACAAATTAAAACTATCTTCTTGTTCTATACATACAGATTCTATTATTTTGACATAATTACTGCATTTATTATTGCATTTACATTTTTAACATTTGTTATTATTACCTTTACACTAATTATTACATTTATTTTATTACCTTTATCATCACATTTATTGCATTTATATTTATTTCTACATTTATTACGTCCATTATTACATTTACATTTATTATTCCAGTTACATTTTACCGAAAAAAAATGTAAAATGTAAATGGAATAATAAACAAATGTAATAATGGAAGTAATAAATGTGGAAATAAATATAAATGCAATAACTGTAATAATAAAGGTAACAAAATAAATGTAATAATTAGTGTAAAGGTAATAATAATAAATGTTAAAAAATGTAAATGCAATAATAAATGCAGTAATTATGTCAAAATAATAGAATCTGTATGTATAGAAGAAGAAGATAGTTTTAATTTGTGCGAATGTACTTACAGTATAAGCGGGACCCTTTAATAAAAATGCCCTTCTGGGGTCGGGGGAACAGGATCTAACCTAGGTGCGAATTTCTTAATGGTCTCTGGATTGTTTCTTTGTCGCCTATTTCATTCGTTTTTCGGTTTATAATTTCTGTATAATAAACAACAATGTAATAATCAATGTAATAATAAATTTATAATTTCTGTAATAAATAATAATGCAATATTAAATGTAATAAATTTAATAATAAATGTAATAATTATGTAAAAAAAAAAATAGAATCTGTATGTATAGAACAAGTAGATAGTTTTAAATTTTTGCAAATGTACTTATAAGCGGGTCCCTTTAATAAAAATGCCCTTCCAGTGTCGGGAGAACGGGATCTAACCTAGGTGCGAATTTCTTAATGGTCCCTGGACTGTTTTCCCTCTTGTTTTTTGGTTCATTCGTTTTTCTGTATCCACCCGAAGAGGATGCCAGTGGGCATCGAAACTGTTGTGGAAATAAACTCTGTCTATTGGAGTGGGTTTTTATCATTATATTTTGACCTTCACGTAGAAACAAAGTGAAGTTTTTTGCATTGGTACCAATATCCTTTCCAATCTTTATTACTCCCATTTAAATGGAATCATAGGGAGTAATAAAGATTGGAAAGGATTTTGGTACCTTTATTATCTTTATTTACCTTTATTACCTTATTATTACCTTAACTAAGTTTATCGTCACAAATGTGGAAAAACTATTAATTACTCCCTATGGTTCCATTTAAATGGAACACCCTGTAGATAAATTAAGATGGGAAACATTGATATTTATCGGTTTATATTTAGGTGCGTGTTTTTCGGTATAACCTGCAGAATGGAGCAGCTCCAGAAGCTTAGCTCCGGAGTGCTTCGGTGACCCTACTTCCAGCTCCGCTCTGGTGTACATTTAAGAAAATTACTCGGCTCCACTCCAGCTCTGGGTTTCGGAGATGGTTTCTATCTCCGGTGCAGAAGCACTGCCGACCTTATAACAAATAGATTATTAGGTGAGCTTAGGTAAGGTAACGTAATACCAGATTCACACGAGGCAATTTTAGAGAAACGAAAATGGAAACTATCTATATCAGGCGTCGGCAACCTTTTTGGTGTTGCGTGCCAATTCCATTTTTAAAAAAATAATTTTATGGTCTTGAGTAGTATTTCTCCTCTCTTTTTTTAATCTTAAAATTATTTTTAAAAATTAAATCTTTTCGCGTGCCAAGGATAGATGCCTCGCGTGCCACGTTTGGCACGCGTGCCAGGCGTTGCCGACGCCTGATCTATATCCCGTAGTTTACAAAACTGCCTCTAGTGCGGACAGTTGGTAACTAAATCGCGGTTAACGAATTGTTTCCAAAACTGTCTCCAAGGAAATACTCCCAACCATTAACTGTTTCGGAAACTAAAAAGGAAATTTAGTAGGCCCCTATGTCTGATAAAATACATGCTAGCCATTTTAGTAATTTTTCTTTCATTTGGACACTGATTATCAATAACTACAAACTTTTTCAACCTTTTCATTCATTCCTACTATTAAATCAAGTTTATGTATGCCCAATTATTGTTAGATAATTATAGGCTCGGGGCAGAACCTTGAGGTAAAAGTTAATAATAGTGAACAATTTTTTTTTTTTTATTTAAAAAAAATTAACAATAAATCCCAAATAGCCTATTTGTGCCATGAATAAGTAAGTGGTTTTATTAAATAGAAAGTTTAAATAAATCTATAAATAATGGTTATACATGGGACTAGTTGGTGTAGCGTATAGAACACTGGTTATGATGAGGCTATTTTGCTACTAAAATTCATTGAAAAATTAACCTTACTGTAAACAGATTTAAATGTGATGGCTATGCATTCCAAGTCGCAACTTAGTAAGGCCTACTTAGATATTTAAGCGATTAATTATATTAACCAAATCTATATTGAACTTCAAATAAATCTAACCTAACCTAACCTAACCTACCAACTTACTTAATTTACAAAAAAAAGACACTTACATGTGGTTGTATGCTCTGTTGGGCGATTTATTTGGAGCACAATATGGATTTCAGCTACTATAATTAATCGCCCAAATATCTAAATATACGCTACAAGAACTAGTCCGATGTTTAGCATGGGAAAGCAAAAATTCTAAGGTAATTACTCTAACCTAACCTACAAAAACCAGCTTACGTGTGGTTGTAGGCTCTATTAAAAGTCTAATATTTTTTTTTTAAATAAAACAAAAAAATTGCCCACTATTGTTAACTTTAGCCGAGCTTTGAAAATTTTTTCAAGTTGTCTTTCTTTGGCCCTACTTTAAACTTTTCAGTTTTCAGTTTTCTTAACTAAGCCTAGTATTTTAATTATTATATAGTTATAGGTATGCTGCTCTTTTGTTTTATTGTCTGAAGAGACAAAGGAGTTATGAAGAGAGGAAACTTACTTAGGATCTAGGCCTAGGCCTAAGTTAACTTTGCTTGTAATAGCCTGGAAAATTTGTCCAACCAGACTACCCCAAAGTTGTTAAAAAACGTTTTTATGTAGCGTCTGGTCACATATTATAGCCTAATTAACTAATTATAATTAATTATTATAATAATAACTGCATAAAATATGAAAACTAAAATACAAAATATGTTTAGACTAATCTATAGGTGGCAATATCCTATTTTAGCGTCCAAAATTATCCAACCAACCAAAAATAAACGAATAGCATCCCAAATTATTTAACATCATAGGCTTCAAATGTTTTGATGAATCATTTTTTATTTCTTATGAGAAAACATGGCTGGAATGCCCGGGTTGGTCAACTGTACGTCTTTGACGATTGGTTAGGTTAAGTTGTGATATTTTCGTTTAAACTAACGAAAATATCACGACTTAACCTAACCAATCGTCAAGGGCGTACAGTTGACCAAACAGGCAGTCAATAATTTTCACGTAGGTTTCGATTAATTTTAAGCAACTTTTGCCAAAATGTGAGCATTTATTTTTAATACATAGACAAGTGTATCACGCAGGATACTGCACTATCGTACATGTCAGGAAGCGACTAAATATACACATTCGCCAATTGCTTGTATTTGGGACACTATTTGTTTATTTTGTAATTGTTAAATAATTTGGGACGCCAAAATAGGATATCACCCTATAGCTTAGTCCCAAGAGGCAAGTTTTTTAAAGTAGGCCTAGTTCCTGTACCTAGCCTAAGTATAAATTATTTTTATATTTACAACAGACTTTTGAATTCTTTGAATATTAATTTATTTTAATTAAGACTCATTTAACCTATTTAGTTTAAAAATGAAGTTGGGGCTCTTAAATTCCATTCAGTTTTTTAAATACAAAAGAATTAAATTCTATGTAGTTTTTTAAATATATAAGAAATTAGGGTACTTGTGGGTTATCTGTCGCCACTTTTTAATATTTTTTTTATTTATTTATTTTTATATTAAGAGAAGAGGATTCTTTATACTGTACGGCATTGACGATTGGTTAGGTTAAGTCGTGCTAGTTTGGTTAAATACCGTACAGTATAAAGAATCCTCTTCTCTTAATATATAAAAATAAATAAATAAAAAAAATATTAAAAAGTTTTTTATTTAACCAAACTAGCACGACTTAACCTAACCAATCGTCAATGCCGTACAGTATAAAGAATCCTCTTCTCTTAATATATAAAAATAAATAAATAAAAAAATATTAAAAAGTGGCGACAGATAACCCACAAGTACCGAAATTAGGGATCACCTGAAGATCAGGGCCCCCAGTCTTTGTTAGTTAGCCTTATAAGGCTAACGAGAATATCACGACTTAACCTAACTAATCGTTAGGTCAACTGTACGCCCTTGACGATTGGTTAGGTTAAGTCGTGATATTTTCGTTAGTTAGCCTTATAAGGCTAACTAAGAGTAGGCTAAAGAAGGCTGGGGGCCCTGATCGTCAGGTAATCCGAAATTAGAAATACCTAAATTAAAATGAAAGTCAGCTGCACCTTTCTTATAAAGATTGCTTAAAATTCTTTTAGTTCACCTTAAAATTGCACAACAGATAATGTACACTTACTCTTATAACTGTTTCTGAAATTTCTGCTGCAGTTAAAGTTTCAGTTTCTGTGTTTTGGTTTTCATTCAAAGAACCCTAGTGTGAATCGGGTATAAGCTAAACTTCAGCATTAATACAGTAAAGAGATATAGAATATAGCCAAAGCAAACCTATTATCTTAAGTCAGGCCACGCTTGTATAAAATTTTCTATACTTTTGTGAAATCGAGGAAAAGCCACTGATGCCATAAATTTCTCAAAATACCACAGCCATCAAAATTTTGAACTTCACATCCAAAGCCTGTAAGACCAAATTTGTGAAACTGCATTCAAAATCTAAGTGGGTCGTGAGTTTAAATCGAATGCTAAGGTCTCGCTGGCTTGAAAATTTCTGTTCAAATTCGTTTGTACACATGGTAGATATTAAGTTTCACAGAGACCAGTCTTAAATGACCACCTAACCTAGTGTAATGTGGTTTCTGCGAAACTTAATATTAACCTTACATGTTACATAATCTACTTTATTTATGCTAATTACCTGATCTGATAACAGTTTGGTCCAGAGCCCTATCAAAAAATATATATATACTGACGTAAAAAAAAAAATGAAGCACCACCCATTTTGGGGATACTAAGATATTTTTAAATTTATTTCTGGAGTGGAAGTAAGTGAAACTTTGCCGAGGATTGCATGGGTCAGTTTTAATAGTGTCAAATAATTAAAAATTTTAAAAGCACAGTAAGATTATAACTAGAATTTTGTTCCCATTGGTAAGTCTAACTTCAAATTTTAAAATTATTTTATATTCAACTTTGTTCCCTGCAAATTTTATTAATAAGATGTCAGTGTTATTATCACTGGTAAGCCTAGGGCCTAGGCAATGACATCTAAGTTGGCCATGCCTTAACTAGGGTTGCCAACTCCTCGGTTTTTGGTATATTTTCAGAAAAATCGGACTAAGTTGCATGAATGGGGGTGAGGAGGTTTTGGGAGATACCAGATTCAGAAATGTTGACACAATGTGAAGCTCAAAATTTTCACGGCTGCGTTCTTTTCTGTAGTTTAGCCTGTCTAACCGTCAGCGAAGCGACGGGAACTGTACTAGTAATAATAATAGTAATAATAATAATAATCGGTGCTCCTTTAGTATGCGGTCTACAGACAAATTCACACTTTAGTATGCGGTCTACACCAATTTGTTTTTTAAATGTAGTTAAAGAAGGTTGAAATGACAATCTTACTTAAAAAAAAATTATTGAAAAGTTAAAAACACAAAAAGTTTAAATGTAAGTATACCTTCTTAGCTTGTTTACTAATTGCTTGTTTACATCCCAATGTCAGTCGCCCTTGACGATTGGTTAGGTTTAGTCATGATATTTTCGTTAGTTTTAACGAAAATATCTTTACTAAACCTAACCAATCGTAGGTAGACCGCATACTATAGTAGCACCGGCAATTGAATTGTTTACAACTTTACTGCTTCAAATTTCTCAAGCTACTGATGTTAAACAATCATTTTGAATTTCAAGGTCAAATAGGGTCTAAGTCATGTGAGTGAGTCATTTAGCGAAAAAAAAGAGCGGCAGAATGCGTGAGCAGGCACAAATTTAACGAAAAAAACCTGTAGACTGCACTTTGAAAAAAGTAGAGCGCGGCAGAATTTGTAGACCGCGGCAGAATTTGTAGACCGCATACTAAAGGAGCACCTAATAATCTTTATTCAGGAAAAACACATTACGTAAGATATACATTACATCCATGCTGGTTTACACAATGTTGGGATTAACGTTTAATTTTTGTAGTTTAATTACAATATTCTTACCTGGATATGCCGTTGGGAAGTATGACAGCTTTTCAGGCAAAAGTCTTTGAGATTCATTTCTATTTTTACATAGAAAAATGTCAAATATCAATAGAATTTGTAGAAAATAAAATAATGTTGCATTTAGTTAACTCTCATCACAAATGAAAATTGAAATAATTTTGAAATAATAGAAAATGATAATAGAAATAATAATAGAAATAATAGAAAAGAAAAATGGTGAACACTAAAAATCATGATACAATCTTAAAGTTACAAAGATACAGATAGGTGATATATTATGACTGTGGCGCATTGGCGCAATATATTGGAAACTTTTAATATCTAATATATATGGTTTATGATTGCACACATTTAAGATTGTGAATTTTGCATATATAATAGGTGATTTTCATTGTTTAGTAATATTCACAAGTTGCAATGTATATGCATATATACACGCATACATTAGTAGGAGTTTATAAAGTGTTTCTTTAGTGAGTTGCGAAATGATTTTAGTGATGGTGCTCGTCTGACGTTTATGGGTATAGTTCCAGTTGTAGTTTATGTATGAAATCAATGGAAAGCCTTGTATTATGATTATGGTTGATCTGATGGGGGTAATCGTCCTGTGAATGGGTGAAGTATAGTTTCTCTTATTAGCAACTTTGTACATACTGATACCGACAGTAAGTTCATACAAGTCATTTAATTTTAGAGTACAGTATTTAAGTTTCTGAACATTGGAGAGGTATGAGATCGTCTGTTATCATTGTCTGAGAGAGTTCGTAAACATTTTTTATGGATTACTTTCAGCGGATACAGTATGTAATTCTTTGTACTACGGTACTACCCCATGCTGTGATTCCATATTGCGAGTGTGGATGGATAAATGAATAATACAGTGTGAGGAGGGCATTTTGGGGAATTGTTTGTTTGAGTTTAAACATTATGTAAAGAAATCGATATTTTTGTTTTGATACGTTGTGTGCGGCTTTTGAAATTTAATTTTTCATCTAACTTTATGCCAAGAACTTTAACTTCATTTACTTTTGCAAGAGGAGTGTTTCCAATTATTAATGGTGTGTGCACGATTGGAGTTTTTTTAGTTACGAGCATATATGATGATTTTGTAAAGTTTAGTAAAAACTTATTTGCACACCCATTTACAGACATGATTTCAGGGCCGGATTAACCATTAAGCAAAATAAGCCCGTGCTTAGGGCATCAAGGGAAGGGGGGCACCACAGAAATTTTCCATTATCGGATTTACCATGGATTTATTATAATTATAATCGCGGCTTATAGCCTATAAGCTGTTGAAAACTGAATTATATATATTCATATATAGTATTTATTTTTTTTCATTGTTTGAATTTGTAGTGAACAACAACCCTTTTGAGAGAATAATATATTTCGTTGTAATCACACACTTTACGCTTTGCGTTATTATTTTGTTTATATCAAATCTTTGAGCGCCATATTAAAAATACATATAGATTAAATATTTTCGTGTGCTATAGTAAATGTAAAAACAAGATTCAGTCATGCTGAACTTTATAAAATAATTGTAGAAGACAATATTGAGTGTGCCTTCCCAAATGTAGAAATTGCCTTTCGTATATTTTTAACATTAATGGTCACAAATTGCTCAGCTGAGCGTTCATTTTCTCAGTTGAAGCATATTAAAAATACCAACAGAACAACTATGCAACAAGGCAGGCTGGATGCCTTATCTCTACTAAGTATAGAAGCAGATGTGTTACGTAAGATTAGTTTTGAGGATCTGATCAAAGACTTTGCAATTAAAAAAGTAGGAGAAAACTTTTCAAATATAAATGAAGTGGAAGTATACAAAAATAAACATTATTTTCCATCTTACTGTAAGTTTTGTTTCATTTCAAAAAATAAAATTTTATTTTATGGTTTATTTTTGTTTATATTTTGAATTACATATATATGGGGCACCAAAATCTTTTAAGTGCTTAGGGCCTCTAAAGGTCTTAATCCGGCCCTGCATGATTTAATAGGGTGTGTCGAATTTTTCAACTTTCAAATTCCAAATATGAGGGGTGCTAAAAAGTTGCAGCATGACTTAGGAATTCTAAAGATATTTTTGTTAATTTAATATAATTTAGTTTTGCTTGGTAAGAAGCTACATAAAAATAGTGACTTTTTTTACTTTTTTGTGGAATTATATAATAATTATTATATTAATAATTATATATGCTGTATATATAATGCACTGCTGTTTTTGCTTATTTCACAGGTTGAAACATATTCATCAGTGTGCTGAAGATTACTTGTCCGTCAGTGCTACCATCCTAACCAGTGGGAATTGACCTACAATGGCTTCTAAAAGGAGGACAAGACTGGGGACCTTCACACATATGAGCAACCTAATTGGAACTGGTAGAGAGTTGTTGCCCTCTGAACTCCCAACTCTGCGAGACGTTCTGAAATATGGGCTACTGCTAAGAGAACAAAGTGGTGAGGATGTGAGAAACTACCCAGCAGCCAGTCTTGCAAAGGACATTTACCCTAAAGTGCTTGAAAAGTGGGAACGAGCAAACAGTTCTTTTGTAGCCCCCGTTGTAAATTCACGAGTCACAATTTTAAACAAGATCCAAGAGAGCTGGGAGCAGGCCAAAACATATCTCTTGGGAGAGGAAAGCTACATGTCAAAGAGGCTTTCATTGCAAAACTTGACAAGCTTTATGACATCCTCAGTTGCAAGTGTAAAATTGTTCTCTGCTCTGAATTTGGCTGCCTTGCAGATGCTGGTTGCAAAAACGAAACTCACATTAACTGTACATGCCCTAGGGAGATGAAGATCCCTGTGAAGGAACTTGCTTTCATTAAAGGTCAGAGAGACAAGTCTGGTTCTATTGGACCACATCAGATTGGCTTGCCAGATCAACCTGAGCACAACAGACAAGTCAAAAAGCAGAAGCGGCAAGAAGACGAAAGAAGAAGGCTTGCTGAATATAAGCAGACAAGTAAGCAGGATGTTTCAATGCCATCAAATGAAATAATTTTCTCTGATGATGAAAATGAAGAACAAATAGTTGATGCTCAAGATGGAAAGGATGGAAGTTATGAAGTGACATTAGAAATACCAAGCACGTGTTCAACTTTCAATAAAAAGCCAGAGTACAACACATTAGAAATACCTAATGTTGCTATGCATCGCATCAGATATGGTGTTGGCCTGCGTGCCACAGCTGCCATCACCACTGCTGCCTTTATGGATGCTGGTTTGATCACTGAAGAAGACAAGAGACTTGTAGTTGATCACAATAAAGTCAAGAGGGCCCAAGAAAAAGTTATGAGATCCCTGGATCAGGAATTTGATGATCTTTGTAAGAAGGGTGAAATTGACTGCATCTTCTTTGACGGCCGTCAAGATACAACTAAAGTTATGCTGAAAGCAGACAATTCAGATCGTCAGTTCCCCAGCATCATCAAAGAAGAGCATTATTCTGTGTGCAGTGAGCCAGGTGGAAGATATCTCTACCACTTCACTCCTGAGAAAGGCTCAACGAGAAAAAAACCTGCTGAAGTTATTGCTGATAATCTTGTAGATTTCATGAAGAAGGGCATTGATAAAAGCAGCCTGCAGGCCATTGGAGGTGATTCTACAAATGTTAACACTGGCTGGGAGGGTGGTTCCATGCATTGGGTAGAGGTCAAGCTTTGCCGTAAGCTGATCTGGTTGGTTTGTGCCCTCCACACTAACGAGTTACCCCTGCGACACTTGATCACAGCACTGGATGGGAAGACCTTGTCTAACAACAAGTGGACAGGTAACATTGGCAAGATGCTAGACACTGCAACCGAACTTGAAATTGATCCTTCATTCACCAAACTCTCAATTGGAGAGCCTCTTACTTCACTGAGTGACAATGTCGTAAAGGATCTCTCTACTGATCAAGCGTACGGGTATAGGATCACACAGGCCATAAGGACAGGAGAACTTCCCACAGATCTGGCCCTTCTTGAAATTGGTCCAGTGAGCCATCCAAGGTGGTTGACAACAGCAAACAGGCTTTGTCGCATATGGGTTTCAAAACATGGCCTTAAAGGCAAAACCCTCAACAACTTAAGACTGATAGTGGAATACATTGTTGGTGTGTACTACCCCTGTTGGTTCAACATCAAAGTAAAACACTCTTGGGTGGAAGGCCCACGCCACATCTTGTTTCAGCTGCGGCTAGTTAGGCTGCAAAAGAAGGCTGTAGTGGATGCTGTTTTGCCAACCATCAAGCGCTCAGCATGGTATGCATTCAGCGAAATGATAATCCAGACACTCTTGTGCTCAGATGACAGTGAGGAGAGGAGAGCTGGTGTCCAAAAGATTGTTGACATGAGGGGTGGAGATGATGACACACTTGGAGATCTTTCTGTACGTCCCAGGAAGACACCTTCCATCAACCCCAGTGCTTCTTCCGTGTTGGAGCTGACAGACTGGTCTGACGGGGTATTTGAACCTCCTTTGACATGTAAACTGACTACAGCGGAAGTAAAGAAGTTCTTTGACAAGCCTATGCAAGTTCCACAGTGGCCCTGTCATGCTCAGTCAATAGAGAGGTGTGTGAAACAAGTCACAGAGGCAGCAGGCAGGGTGTATACACATGAGAAACGTGAGGGCTATATCAGAGGCCAAGAAGCAAGTCGGCGGCTGATGTCCAAGAACGAATCAAAGCAAGACTTGATGAAACTTGTTTAAATATTTTTTTTTACGGATGTCATTACTTTCTAATGTTGTTTTATGATTACAAGGATATGTTTTATGATTACTAGGATATGTTTTATGCAGAGAAACTAAAATTTTTATAGCATTACTGACATTTTGAGAAGTTAAAATTAATAAATGTTGTTTTCCGAGAGCAATTTATGTGCTTTTTAATCAAACGTAGATTTACCAAGCTAAGTGTTGATCAATCACAAAAATAATAGCAGATTTGAATTCTTCACATCCAAAAACATATTTTTAAAACCCCTCAGTGAAGGAATTGGCAAAAATTAATTTTCACCTCCCAAATTGACACCCTAAATTGATTTAATTGCCTGTTTACTTCGTTCATTAGGTAACTGATATCCTGGTGTGTAGAAGTGAGTGCTGTATCATCTGCATATTGAATACAATCTAATGTTGTTGATCGATAGAAGCCATTTACACGCATTAAGAACAGCAAGGGTCCAAGGATTGATTCTTGTAGAACCCCACTTTTCAATATAGCATATTCTGATGAAATGTCATTTACTTTAATATATTTGTGACGATTAGAGAGATATGACTTAAACCAATTTAGCATATTTCCCCTTATGCCATATGTGTTTAATTTGTCTAGTAAGATATCATGTGAGAGCGCATCAAAGGCTTTCGACAGGTCAAAGAAAACTAAGATTGTGTTTTTTTTTGTAGTTTAGGTTTTTATAGATATTTTCTAATAGCATGTTAATGGAGTCTTCTGTGGTGTAGCCTTCTCTAAACCCAAATTGTGTTTTTGTTAGGATGTCGTATTTAGTTAAGAATTTGATTAATCTATTGTATACGATTCTTTCAAATACTTTACTCAGAGTTAGTAAGACGGAGATTGGTCGGTAATTGGATGGAGAATCAGGGCTGCCTGATTTGAACACTGGACAAACCCTGGCTATCTTCAGGTGATTAGGGAATAAACATTGTACTATTGACTCATTCATAAGTCTTTTGAGTTGGGTTTTTATATCATCTGATATTAGTTTATATATTTTCACTGGAATTAAACTGATATCAGCGCTTTTATTTTTTAAGTTTTTTAATGTAGCTGATGTTTCGTTCGGCAGAACTCGTTCAAAGAAGAAAGTATTTGGTGTGGGCTGTGGCTAGGGCTTCAGAATGATCATTTATGCCTGTCAACTGCTCAATACTTTTACTTTTATGATTAGTGTCTATATAAATGCTTACTCCGCCGCCTCTGTTATTATTTCTACATATGTGGTGGCTCGTGTAGCCCGGTATATTAAAAAATGACATTATTATCATTTAACCAGGTCAATATAATACACGTGAACTTATATTGTAACAATTTTAGATTGCCGTCAACTCATCAAAGTGATTTGGAAGGCTTCTGATATTTAAGTTCGAAATAGATGTTTCTGTTACTGTGTCGCTCGTTTAAGAAGGTATCCACTGACACATAGTTGCTATTTATTGTATTTTGAGACTCAATGATTTCATTCACAGATCAAAGCGTACGCAAAGTGTTAATCACAGAGTTAAGGAAAGAAATAAAAAATAAGAATATACAGCACAAATATAGACATATACAGTATGTATACACACATATACAATATATATATATATATATATTATATATATATATATTTTTTTTTTTTTTAAGTTCGGGAAGAACCGATTCGCCTCTATTTAAAAGGGCATATCTCAGCGGAAAAAACAAAGAAAAAGTGAGAGGAAAGACAGAGGAAAAAGAAAGGGTGGAGGGGACAGTCGAAGTGGAAAAAGACCAAGGATGAGAAAGACTACAGGGTCGAGCCCCATCATCCTTGGGTGCTAGGGCCGGGAGGGCGCACGTGAAACCTCCAGGAACAAGCACGTACAAACGAGCACAAAGAGCACTCAAAAGCACGAGCTTAGAACCCCCTTGCGGGGATATATATATATATATATATATATATATATATATATATATATATATATGTGTGTGTGTGTGTGTGTGTACACATAAATATACACACACATTATGATAATAAAAACCCACTCTAATAGACAGAGTGGGTTTTTATTATCATAATTTGACCACGTAGAAAAGTGAAGTTTTTTGCATTTAATACACACACACACACACACACAACATATATATATATATATATACTATATATATATATATATATATAGGGTGGCGCAAAAGTCAGGAACCATATGCATATTTTATTAAATTATAATAAATGTTCGAATTGGTGGCCTTCTACTTGGAGACATTTTCTGACGCGTTGAATGCATGATGTTTGAACATTCCTTAACACATTGGTACTGATTTTGGCACACTCAGATGTGATTTTATCCTTCAGAGAACGTATGGTTCTGGGTCGATCAGCATAGACTACCGACTTGAGATGGCCCCACAAGAAAAAGTGAAGAGGCGTGAGGTCTGGAGACCTAGGTGGCCATTCGACGGGCCCTTGTCGTCCGATCCACTTGCTTGGGAATGTTTCATCTAAAGAGCTCCGGACGATGGTTGCGAAATATGGTGGTACACCATCCTCCTGAAACCACATCTCCGCCCGTTCTGCCAATGGAATGTCGTCCAGTATGGACATTAGAAATGTTTGCAGCATATGCAGATGTGTTTCACCCGTTACATTGCCGTCGAAAAAGTACAGACCAATTAATCGATCGCCCCAGAGCGCAGCCCACACCATAATTCGTGGATCGAATTGCACATGGTCTTCCTCCATCCAGTGGAGGTTCCCATTGGCCCAATAGCGTACATTATACCTACTGACACGACCGCTGTGGTGAAACATCGCTTCGTCGCTGAACATGATCCTTCGTTGAAGCTGTCAATGTTGTAGAAACCACTGGCAGAACTCTACACGACGGTCTGTGTCGTCACCGTGCAGTTCCTGAACGAGTTGGATTTTGTAGGGGTGGAAACGATTTGTTGTAAGAATTCGTTGAATGGATCTTCTGGAGACACCCGTTTCCTGGGATAACTTTCTTAAGGACTTACGTGGGCTGTTTTCGAGGTGATTGAGTACCATTAGTAGTAGTGATGCATCGGTTGAACTTTTTGGCCGGCCACTACGCGGCCGATCATGAACACTTCCCGTTTCTTTGAAGCGAGTGAGCAGTTTTCCAAATGATGTCTGAACAACTGGCGCCTTCTCAAGGTGTTTGTCATTAAAAGCAGTAGCAACTGATCGGTGTGTGTTACCACGCCTTGCACACATTAAAACTATCTCCACCCGTTCATCTATTGTCAATTTCTGTGCCATAGGTTCAACAACAAATCTGAAAAGAACAAAACGCATATTAAAACAAATTATTAAAATGTGCCTATGATTCCTGACTTTTGCGTCACCTCTGTGTGTGTGTATATATATATATATATATATATATATATATATATATATATATATGGATAAAATTACATAAAAAAAATAAAAACAGTTGTAGTTAAAGCAAGAACGAAGAACCTGATATATATATATATATATATATATATATATATATATATATATATATATATATATATATATATATATATGTTGCCATGGTAAGACTGTAAAGTTGAAAGTTTAGAATTATTAAAACTTAGTCAGACATACAGCACACACACACACACACACACACACACACATAATATATATATATATATATATATATATATATATATGCGCACACGTACATACACATATGCATATAAAATTTGTGTCATTAGAATCTTAAAATTAGAGATTATAGAATCTGAAAGATTGTGAGAATGGCAAAATGATAAGATAATAAGGATTATAAAATTTTAAGTTCAAAAATTATGTTATTATACATATAAACTTAAAATTAAAATTTGAGTTAAAATTAAAAATTATATAATTCTAAAATCTTAAGCTTGATAATTACGGAAGTCAGAACTTAAGTTTACAATTGTAGACCTACATAGGCTTTAACTAAATCTTGTTTAGTTTTGGGGACTGAAATAATAATAAGACAAGCAAAATATATTACAGTAGCAGATCTCGGCTAAATTTTGCATAGGTCCTACGGATTAGGACTAGCGATTAGACCCTCGTGAAACTTAATTTAGATTAACTATATTTGATACGTGCACTTTTCGACACCAGTAAGGGTTCACTATATATATATATATATCTGTGTGTGTGTGTGTGTCAGTGGCGGACCTACATTTTTGGGACCCTGAAGCTTGAACTGTTATGGGGGCCCCTTCGCAACCAGCAACAATAGGGCAACATCCAACAAGGTTCAAAGGACCTTGCTGCCCTTGCAAGGACCTCGAGGCCCAAATGGCGGAGAACGGGGTGGTGGGGTGGTGTCCTTGAAAATGGGCCATACAGTGAGCCCCTTCCCACCAGCAACGAGGTCTGGGTAACCGCTGTTATCTTCTTCAATGGGGTTGTTCTATGGCAAATCACCACAAATTTTTTAAAAATTTAACCACTACATCTCAGATTTTGATTAAAATTGCTGTACTGCACCAACGAAGGATTCGAGGATCCAGCTGCCAAAATGTAGACTATGAATAGATTCTGGCGAGCTCAGCGAGCCCATACAGCTGGGGGTTCGGGCGCTGCAAGCCCCCGAGAAAATTTTGAAATTTGACCAATTACAGGGGCATTTTGAGGCCATATGAAATGGGTATTAGAGCATATTCTAAGGTCAATATTAAGAACTTCAACCCATTGGCTTATGATTCTATCACTAAAATAGCCTTATTTTAATAACAAACACTTAAAAAAACTCCATCGATTTTGTTGAAAAATTCACTCATTAAAAAAAAAGTTGCTTCAGGGCCCCTCCTGGATTAGGGGCCCTGAAGCTTAAGCTTCATTAGTTTCATAGTAGATCCGCCACTGGTGTGTGTGTGTTTGTATATTCTTTAACCCGATTATTGCTCAGTCAACTCAGAATTAAGATAAATACATGATGAGTGTGATCATCCTGGATTATTTTGTTTGCACGTGAAAGACCCATTTTCTCTTCATATGAAAATCAGTTAGGGGAGACTTAATTATTTAATATATATATATATATATATATATATTATATAAAATTTTGTGACAGGTTTTTCAAAATTTTAAGCCTAAATTTAGAAGCCGAATATCAACTAGTCAGAGGTACCAAGTCAGAATGTACAAAAAGTGGTAGATCTACCACTTCAAACAGTTGGAGGGAGGTAGATTTTAACCGAGGCCACATGCTTTTGCACTTGATGAGGACATATGAGTGAATATAAGGGCAGAAGCGGGTTCCTACTTCACACGGTATTAAAATGAAATAATAAATAAAAGTGGTTTGCGGTATATGTTCACAATAAATGGGTAGATTATAATTTTTTAAGGGAAAAGTTGATTTCGCGGTAGATTTCGCATCTAAAGCGGTAGAATGGTAGAAATTCTCAAAAACGAGGAAAAAGCGTTAGTTCTACCGCCAGAGCGGTAGACTTGGCACCTCTGACAAGTCCCAAAACTACTGTCCATTTAACTTACAGAGTTTGAAGCCACCTGACCTAAAATGGTTCTATCATACCTTTTGGCTATTTTTTTGCCAAAGATTTCGATGGAGAACGTGCTTTGTTTGGCCCCAAAGCCAGAAAATCCTCGCTAATCCGACTCTATGCCGCAATTGGAAGGTCGGAATAGTGGGGCTTCCCCCTAAGCCAGTGGTTTCCAACCTTTTTTTGCTGTGACCCGAAATTTGCCACTAACAGGACCTCCCGACCCTCAGGTTTATGATAAAATTTAAATATATACAGGGTGTACATAAAGTCAGGATCTATTTTTGTGAAGCACTTGGAAATTATATGGAATTCAATCATAAAATGATAAAGTGGTAACATTTATTAAATAATTAAGAGTAGGATTCGACGTGACGCCCATCAGTATCCCTGCACAGCTCAAATCGTTCCGCAGCATTTCTAAACACATTCTGGAGCATTTGCGGGGTTATGTTATCTGCAGCAGTTCGTATACGTGTGCGTAAGTTTTCAAGACTCGTAATCTTCGTCTGATAGACGTGCGATTTGATAAAGCCCCATGCAAAGAAATCTAAAGGGGTTAAATCTGGTGATCTCGCTGGCCAAGGTCTGTTGCTTCCGCGTCCGATCCAGCGATTTGGAAAACGTCCATTTAGATAATCCTGAACAATTTTGGCATAGTGACAAGGCGCACCATCATGTTGATAGACGACGGTACTAACAATCCTATCCTCGTCGTCTATCAACATGATGGTGCTCCTTGTCACTATGCCAAAATTGTTCAGGATTATCTAAATGGACGTTTTCCAAATCGCTGGATCGGACGCGGAAGCAACAGACCTTGGCCAGCGAGATGACCAGATTTAACCCCTTTAGATTTCTTTGCATGGGGCTTTATCGAGTCGCACGTCTATCAGACGAAGATTACGAGTCTTGAAAACTTACGTACACGTATACGAACTGCTGCAGATAACATAACCCCGCAAATGCTCCAGAATGTGTTTAGAAGTGCTGCGGAACGATTTGAGCTGTGCAGGGATACTGATGGGCGCCACGTCGAATCCTACTCTTAATTATTTAATAAATGTTACCACTTTATCATTTTATGATTGAATTCCATATAAAGTGCTTCACAAAAATAGATCCTGACTTTATGTACACCCTGTATATAAATATAAATTGAATTAAGAAATAATGAATATAGTGACCCTTCACGACCCTACTTGAGGACCCCCGCGACTCTGATTTGGGTTGCGACTCGAGGTTGGGAACCACTGCGCAAAGCTATCATGAATTTATTAGTTTATTACGAAAATGCTACTGTTGTTTTGAACACTTTCTATAACGTTGCTAATGATTTTATTCTAAACTGTCTAATATACTATTATAATAAAAAACTATAAAATATGCATGAAATAATTACAGCACATGTAAATGTAAACAATAGGGGAGAGCCATATTAGCCCCCGCGGTAATGCGGCTGTCTAGAGTCGGAATAAGGGAGCGTCGAAATACCGCGGGGGTCGGACTACCGTGGTCTTACTGTATAAAAAATCTTTGGATCCATTTAGAAATTAAAAACAGTTAAATATTGATAAGTGTTGCGCGACTTAACATTACACACCCTCGCAATCGCAACAGACACTTTCGAGCCATTATACTCATATTGTTTACATTGCCAAAGATCACGGCCGTAATCAGCTCAGCCTCGCGGAAGCGGTGGGACTACACCCTAGGGAAAAAGGAGTCAAACCTTTATTTACTGCTGTCCATGCAAATTTACAAACACCTTCGAAAGTAGCCTTCATTCATGAATTTAGCAAAACTCTCAATTTAGAGAAATATTCCCTCAACATCAGAATATTTTAAACTAAGAATGTCCGAAAAATATGTACTCAATGGGAATGACACTAATTAATTTCATAAATTAATTACCAATTTCATTGTATTTCCCACTGGGTGGAAACTTTTCGGACGCACTATGTAGCGTTCAACTATTTTAAACTTTCCTTACGTCAGAAATAATTTTAATGAAAAGTGAGTAATATCAGGCTATATTTTAGATACTTTTAATCAATGACTATTCTCTACCCAATTAAGAGAGTTTGTTTCTATGTTTCTATTGTAACTTTCAGCGCTATTGTTCGCATCTTTCCTTTGTAACTATTCTTCAAAGGTAATAAACTAAAGGAAATTCAGAATAGTTTACGAGTGCCAGCTGTGAATTCTTCCAATTATTGTCCAATCAAATTAACAGGCATCACTGGAAAATAATGAATAAATGTCAGAAATAAAAATAGGCCTTTATTGTTTACCATGTCATATATATATATATATATATATATATATATATATATATATATATATATATATATTAGTGGTGGACCGGATGTCAGTTTTTCAACATCTGCGGATGCGGATCTTTAATTTCAATATCCGCGGATGCGGATGCGGATCTTTAATTTCAATATCCGCGGATGCGGATGCGGATATTTAGTTAATCTATCAATATAATATAGAATTATGAATATATGACATAATTTTTCAAATTTCGCGATATTACTATTATGGCAGGCAATGCATAAGAATTAAAATTAATATTAATGTTTTCATTATGATAAAAATAATAACTTTCTCAAGAGTTTCAGCCACAGAAAATTCAATTTTCTGTTACCAGTATTTATATTTTGAGGTTTTATATTTGTTTGTTCATTAGTAATTAATACTTTACATGAAATGTGCATGACTGGGCCTTATAAGCTACTTTATAAGCCAATTTAATTGTAAATTGCATAATTTATTAGGTAATATCCGCATAACATCCGCAGTCAGAAGTGCGGATGCGGATGTTAAAAATGATGCGGATATCCGGTCCACCACTAAATTATTATATATATATATATATATATATATATATATATATGAGGAGAGAGAGGAGAAAATTGACAAAAGTAAATAGACATCGCGTTGTTTGCCCCTGAAGAACAAATGGCAAAGTTCATCAATGGAATGCCAGAACGTGTGTCAACTTTATATAATTCTAAATATACTAATCCAATAAATCTGTTATTATTTATTGACTTTTGTCATCAAATCAAAAGCTATGGAAAAACGGGTGTCTATTTACTTTTGTCAGCTCTTTACATTTTTAGACGAGTTACAATTAAAATTATATCTCGATATTAAGTAGCGTATTTAGTTCTAAATGTTAAGTGCAATTACAGCGCTTAATTTTATCGGACCAAGTTGAAAAGTTACGATATATTTGTGAATAAATTAAAAAACAGTGACTATAATACAGGGTATCTCAAAAGTCACTGTGCATCTATATACACAGTATATACGAAGGTTATTCAAAAAGTAAGTTTACGAGGTGTTTTGAAGAAACTGTTTTATTGCGAGGCAAGTAATTATTAAAAGTATTTCAACAACAACTTATTACTACTTTTCTACATAATCACCAAACAGATTCAAATATTTGTCGTAGCGTGGGACGAGCTTTCCGATGCCGGTCGAGTAAAATATAGGGACCTTAATTTTTAACCACTTTCGTGCGGCCGCTTCTGTATCAGGATCGTTTTGAAATTGTTTACCTACGAGGTGTTCCTTTTGGGGTGAAAACAAATGGAAGTCGCTCGGTGCAAGGTCAGGACTATGTTGGGAATGATCCATGACTTCCCAGTGGAACGATTCCAAAAGTTGCCGTGTTTGTCACGCGAGAACACCACACCCGCAGTAAGCAACCGGGGACGTTTTCTTCCGATAGCCGTGCGGAGTCGCTGTAAAGTTTCACAATAAGAAGTGGCATTTATTGTTGTTCCTTTTTGCATGAATTCAACACACACAACGCCTTCATGGTCCCAAAAAATCGTTGCCATCACCTTACCAGCTGATGGTGCAATCTTGAACTTTTTGGTTCGTGGTGACCTCGGATGTTTCCACTTTACAGTGTTGCTATTTCACAGTGTTGTCACACATGCCTAACAAAATATTGTACTACCAACATTATTGTACTATGCAGTCCTATTTTGCAGTTCAGTCCTCAAACGAAGACGAAAATCGATCATTAGATTTTGGAATTAATTAATTATTATATCATTTTATTTATCCAGAATATTCTTGAGTTATGGGATAAATGATGTCCCTTAAAAGTGTAATTGTAAGAGACCAGGATTACGACATCCGTTCGACTTGATATTTTATCGACAAATATATTGTGAGTTAGATTAAATTAGGTTAGGTTATGTTAGGTTAAGTTAGTTTCTTTAGAGTGTCGATGTTATAGTCTTGTCGATCAGCTGGGTACGGGTCCTAAGAGACGCGGAACAGCTTTGTGAAATAGGGAGTCTTTCGAAATACGGGAGTCGTAACAACCCTGGTCGGAGCATTGCGCATGCGCTGCAGTGAACATTATAATTTTCGTTACAAAAGTTTCTCAGTCATGAATACAATTTTGTACGAGTGTTCTTTTTAAATTAATATTTTATGAGTACTTTCGTGTTTAATGAAACATTAAAACGACATAAAATTGCTAATCAGTCAACGGTGTATTTTTCCTTTATGCATGAAGGAGGGGCCAAGGGCGAACGCCCGCAAAAACGCCCCCTTCCCCATAGAGGAAGAAGAGAGCCAAAATCAAGGTCCATCGTTTTGGATACTCTGCGTTTGAAAGATTGGAGGTCAAAGACGGGGGGAAAGATGGATTGAGGAAGATTGTTCCAGAGTTAACCGGTTGAGAATACCGATTAATCCTTTCATTAGAGAGTTGGACAGAAAAGGAATGAGAATGTGTCGAAAGTCTGGTTCTACGTGCTCTCCTTAAAGGAGGAAGCATGCAGTTACAGAATTCAGAAGAGCAGTGTCCGTTATAAAAGCTATAATAAAGAGAGTGAGGCAACATTGCGGCAAAGAGAGAGGAATTGAAGACAGTAAGAGGCGGGGAATTGATGAGACGAAAAACGAAAAACCTTTGAGTCCACCCGGTCAAGTAGAGCTGCGTGGTTGAGCCATCCCACACATGATAAGCGTACTCCACACAGGGGCGGAGAAGAAGATCCCTGTACACAAGCAGCGATTGAATCGGGGTGAAGAAACTGCGGAGCCGGTACAATGCACCTAACCTCTTAGAAGCTGTTTTGGAAAGAGACTACAATATATGTGATCTTTCCAGGAAAGATCACGAGTGAAAGAAACACCAAGAATGTTAAGAGAAGAAGAAGGACTGAGTTGTGTATTGTTGAAGATAAGGAAGAGTCGTGCGGAAGATTGTGACGAGTAGACAGATATGAAGAAACTGAGTTTTTAAAGATTTGTGAAGGGGGTGGAGAAGTGAAGGGTGGAATCATTGGCATAGGAGTGGATAGGACAAGAAGTGCTAAATAGAGATCATTAATAGTACAGCTAACAACGCACGCTGAATTCTACGACAATATTTTGATCAGATTGCTGGTGAGGGCTTTTTTTTTTTACCAAAACGCCATTAGGTTTGTTGTTGATAAAAAAAAAGCAGGTTGAGAAAAATAAACCTCGAAATAATACTTAAACCTATATTCTATAGTTCGTTATTAACGATGGAGTTTAGTTTTAATGTATGTTAGTTACACATTCTAACATAAGTCATTTCACTTTTTTTTTTTTACTTTTTTTTGTTACATTTTTTATTTTTTACTTTTTATTTTCATTTATGCGTTTCTAATAGATGGGAATTCTCGGGAGTCAAAGCCAACGAATAGCCAATTAAATTAGTTTGGGAAGCCATTCCTCTCCCTTTCTTTTTCTTTTGTTCCTCCCTTTCTTTTTTTTTATTATTAAAAGGGTGCTGCTTGAGAGAGGGCTAGTTAAGATAGAGTAGAAGTAGTATTGTTCCCTTTGTAATAAATGTAGTAGGAGGCGCTTATCAGGTCGTTTTAGAACAATGAGAGTTCTCAGATGATACCCCATTGGTATAGATGGGAAGCTTGATGGGATCTCTCGGGAGTCAAAACCTCCGAATAAATATTTTCAAGTTTAGGGTCGCTACTTGTGTTTATAGCGTAGGAATGTTAGTACTTTTTAGGTAAATCGCGGAAAATCTAACTTAACTAGCTAGAGAAAGTTTTATAGTTTAATATAGAAGTAGTGATGTTCCCTTTTGCCATAAATGTAGTAGGAGGTGGTGGTCGGGTCTGATTTCAGAGCACTGGGAGTTCTCAGATGATGAGAAGCATGATGAGATAGATCTCTTGGAAGTCAAAACCTCCGAATAGTCATACTGATCTCAAGGAAGCTACTTAGTTATAGTGGAATTTAGCTTTAATTATTGTACTCGTACGTCAAATTTCGCAATAAAAACAAATGAATTTCTCAAGAAAAATAAAGTTATGTATATTATGCATTATTATTTCCCATTATGCATGGGAATT
>JAJOZX010020799.1:0-25025 GCA_023014485.1 Bathynomus jamesi
AGTAGCTTAAAAAAGGAATAATTACCAATCATAAAATAGAAAGCAAAATGAAAATTTTATCCAAACTCGTGTCAGCATTATACGATTTTGGTCCTTATATGTCAAAATGAATATATGAATAAGAATATAAGGATTATATAAGTATATGAAGTATACGAATGAACATAAGAATTATATGAATGAATATAAGAATTATATGAATGTAGGAATTATTCATTGTTCATTTTTACAGGGCTCTTCCATCTAGAATGATATTAATATAATAATATAACATCCTAACTAATTCAAACGAGATGATAACTAGTGGTTTTTATAATACACACTTATATACACAACTTAAGTCGGGGTTGGTCTTTTTTTTTTTTTTTTTTTTGCCATTGCGAGAATAGTCTTTTCACTACAAATATACCGAGGATAATAGCACACACAATGATAATACTGTCGCAGATGTTGGTAAATAATCGTTACTGGTTTCACTATTTGTAAAAGGTTATTCTGGTTATCATCTAAAAAAAAATTTAAAAACGACTCAATTGATCATTCCATTTTAGGGCACGAAGTCTGGGTAGGATGGTCACCGGTTTCATGGCGGAATTCAAGATTTTTATAGTAGGTTTGAATTTAGTTCCAGACAGAAAGGGGTACGAGTTTTTAATTGTAGTTTCAATATTATAAGGGGAACAATTTTATTCATATCTACGTCTTAAATTATACGGAGCTGTTGGTGGGCATGTAGATGTTTGTGGTCGTGTAGATGTTTGTATTTGTGCGCAGAGTGGTTGGCCTCGCTTAGGTAGTAGTGGGGTCGAACATTAAGCTCGGATTCTGAGTATGTTCGTTTTTTTTTCGTTAAGGTTCTGCATCACGTGGTTGATGCATTTGCGGCCGGTATGTAGGGTTCGTGCGTCGATCATCAATCAGTGATGGAGTTCCACTGAGTGATCTTCTAGGAGGGGTTTCTCCAGGGTCTGGTTCCGAAGGGACTATCGGTTCTGAGACCTCTTCTTGTTCAGAGATTGGCTCGAGTACTGGTGGTATTACGAGGTACCAATCTTCGTCACGGGTAGTGGTTTCTGCGATGACCACTTCGGTTTTGTGGTCCCTGCTGGATTTGTTACTACCTTGATCTTTTGAAGGATAGGCGGCTCGAGCGCCTGGCAGATGTTTTTTGGGAAGGCGGCTATCTTCAAATTATCAGCGTGAATGATCTTTAGTTTCAAATGGTCTCGGAGGTCGAGCATTTCGTAATGGTTCTTTCCAAGGCTTTTCATAATCTTATATTGGCCATCCCATTTTGGGTATAATTTGCGATGAGCACTTGGCGGTTTCACGCTCTTTATGTAACATCGCATACAGACGATTATAGTTCGTTTCCAGGGATGACGCCTGTGTTGCTCTTGCTCCATCTGTTGGTTTTGTTGGTCTAGGGCATAGCGGATTATGTCAAAAATTTTGAAAGATCGTTCAACTAGTTGCTGATTTGCTTCTGCCATCTCGGAAGGTGTTAGAACTGCCGGGTCAATTTGGTCAGGCAAATCAAAAGGTAGCCGTTTGTCGTAGTGATATAGGACGAAATGAGGCGTGTCCCGGATGGACACGTTATAGCCGTTGTTGATGGCTGTTTGCACCATGGAGAAGGAATCATCCCATGTACGGGAGAATGCATCGACAACATGGCGGAGGGCTTCTAAGTTCTTCCGATTGTCTTTCCACTAAGCCGTTTGCCTGCGGATGGTATGCCATAATGTGTGTTTTTAATTTTACACATGTTACTGAGTGACTCGAACAGTTTGGAAGTGAAACAGAGGGCGTTATCCGAAATTAGGACGGAAGGAGTAGTATGGTTTTGGATGACGCGTTCCACTAGGGCTCTTGCCACAGTTTCCGAGGTCTGGTTTTGAATGGCAACTACTTCGCTGTAACGCGAGAAGTGGTCCATAAACACAATGATGTATTGGTTTCCCTTTGATGTTTTGGGGAATGGTCCTAGTACGTCCAATCCAGTCCTTTGCCAGTGCCATTGGCATACTGGATATTTATGCATGGGAGCTGTGGACGGTACGTTGCCTTTATGTTTTAAACAAGACCGGCATTCAGACTTGATGGTGCGATCCGGCCCCGTGTGACCATACAAAAGTGAATCGTGACAAAGTCCGATAGCTATATCTACGAGATCCTTTGGTATTTCCACGAGGTCGTCTCCATCTTTGTTCCTAAAATGTACGAGCCCATCTTTTAGGTTGTACTGTTCTTTTACCTTCGATGGTTCCTTTCGTTCCAGGAGATCCAGAACGTTCTAGGTGTGTTGGTCCTGATGTTGGAAGTATTGCAGACATTCATAGTCGAACACAGGGAGAGTTTCTATCTTATTCACTTGGATGTCGGGCTTGAGTCTCAACAATCCGTCTGGAATAATTTGAAGTGTTCCTGCTTTGTATACGATTTTTGTCGCAAAGTCCTGAATCAACAGAGCCCATCTACTCAACCGTCCTTGAAATAGCTTGTCCTTGAAGAGATACGTGAGTGGCTTATGGTCAATTCTGGTGGTTACATCGTAGCCATAGACGATATTTCGGAATTTTTTCAAAGCCCAGTATACCGCAAGGGCCTCTTGGTCCGTAGTGGAATAATTCCGTTGAGGTCCAGAAGAGAAGCTGACTGGCATAAGCAGTGGGTAATTCCACACCATCTATGTCCTGTAATAGGACAGCTCCTAGTCCATAGGAGGAAGCATCTGTGGCTATGACAAAGGGTTTGGTGTAATCGGGATATTGGAGGATGGGATGACAGGTTAGTTTACCGATTAAAGTTTCAAAGGCATGTTGGTTATCAGAGTCCCAATTAAATTTAGCATTTTTCTGGAACAAATTGGTAATGGGTTTAGCAATGTTTAAAAATTGGGGGATAAAATTTCGATAAAATCCGACAAATCCAATAAAAGCACGAGCGTCGTCGATGGTTTTAGGTACAGGGTACCTTTTCAGTGCTTCAAGTTTGGTTGGATCAGGTCTATTTCCAGTGGATGATAGTAGAACTCCTAAGTATACCAGGGATTCCTGTAAAATGTTGCACTTTGCAAGTTTCAGTTTAAGGTGTGCTTTTCTCAAACGTGTTAGCACATTCTAAAGACGTTGAAAGTGTGTTTTTATCATATATCCGAACTATAAACGATAATATCATCAAGATAGACAAGAGTTTCGACACCTAATAGGTCGGAAAGGACTATATTCACAAACCTTGAGAAATTAGCAGGCCCATTTCGGACTCCGAAAGGTAAAACCTGGAATTCGTAATGGCCTCGGTTAGTGGAAAAAGCACTAAATGCCCGAAATTCGGGACTGAACTCCATTTGCCAATAACTGAATGCTAAATCGAGGGATGAAAAGAAGTTAGCTCTCCCTACGTTCAGAATTGTTTACTGCATGTTTCGAATAGGGAAACGGTCTTGGATGGTAATGTGGTTTTGACGTCTAAAATCTATACAAGGGCGAGATGTTCCGTCCTTTTTGGAAACAAGAATCATAGGAGCGGACGAGGGACTAGCTGAAGGCTGAATGACATCCTGCTCGAACATGTCCGTGATGTGTTCCTCAGTAGTTACTTATTGGGAATGTGGAACGCTATAGAGAGGAATGAAGATGGGTTTGGAATTGGGTTCCAGCTTGATTTCGAAAGGGACCAAATTAGTTCGGCCCAGAAGATCTCCTTTTAGGGCAATCACATCTCTATTTCTTATCAGGAAATCGAGAAGTGAGTCCAGTAGTTTAGTATTCTGTAAGGCTGGTGACTCCTGAAGGGAGTGCTCCAGACATTTCTTATATTCTTTTCTTAATGCCGAAGGGTTTAACTCTAAGGAACTGGAAACATGATTTATAGTACTGGTGGGGAAATCTGAATTTACTTCTACTGTGGAAACAGTTCCTATTCTCTCTTGAAATTACTTTTCTCGGTAATAAGAGTACGATCTGCCTCTAATAGTTTTCCTTGACCGTTTACTACTCTTGCTACGAAACAGATCTTCTCATAAGGTGCTACTGTTATATGCTCCGTAGAGCATATGAAAAATTATGAAGCTGACTCTGGTTCGGCGACTAAAATTTGCCTTATTGGCTGAAAAATCGTTTCAGTTGGGTTTCGAATCTCAACTGTTGAGTTAACTGAAACTGGCTGCACTGAAACTGGCTAACTGGAAACTGGCTGACTGGAAGCTGGCTGACTGGAAACTGGCTGACTGGAAGCTGACTGACTGGAAACTGGCTGACTGGAAACTGACTGTATTGATCCTACTGGATTCAACAACTGGAACTGATTACTCTCGAGGCTAATTTCTGGGGGGTTGTCCCTCTGGATTCAACCGACTGACTGGAAACTGACTGTGTTGATCCTACTGGATTCAACAACTGGAACTGATTACTCTGGGGGCTGATTTCCGTGACGGTTGTCCCTCTGGATGCAACCGACTGCCTTGAACTGCTATAAACTGGAGTGGGTTTCCTATTTCTTTCGGAAATCCGAAACTAAACTGATTCTCTTAGCATTAAGCTGTATATTATTCTCATGGAGAGGGTGTGTCCTATTTCTACACTTGACTAATTTTCTGGCTGGGTAAATTTCCCATTGATTCCGGTTGAAGAAATCCGCACCTAGTAAAATATCTGCCTGAAAGGTGGCGACTGCTTCCACAATACAACATTTTGCGGGATATACCGCGTTACCAACTTCTAAATATAATTCACTTTCTCCATATGTAGGTGTGGGTGTGCCTGTAACTCCTCTGAGTTGGCAGGACGGTGCCTTAACTTCATATTTATAATCTGTACTCTCTAGTACCTCATATGCACGTTGTTTCTTAATTAATGTCGCATGTGCTCCTGTATCTAAGAGAGAGGTTAAATCTCGGTTATCTGTGCTGCAATTTATTATTAAATTTAGTAGGTTCGCACCTATTATCCTGATGGGTAGTTCATGTGTGCATTTGGGTTTATTACTGCTATTTAGGAGGGAGGAGGCTAAACTGCTGCCTCAGAAGATCTAAAAAAGAACTTGAATTGACTTCTATTGGAGGACCTGAGTCATATGCTACGGGATCACCATACCATACCATTCTTGGCCGGAATATGGGAGAACTCAGCAGAGCGAGTGTACAGGACTAGGATAAACGATGTCACTCATTTACGCGAGATCATCATTAAAAAATGGGAAGAGCTTCCACAGGAACAAGTAAATCGAGCCACAGATGAATTCCGACTAAGAATAAAAAAAGTTACTGAAACGGAAGGAAAGCATTTCGAACAATTGTTTTAATAATTTCAAGTAAATTTTACGTTAAAAATTATTTTTATAAAAAATGTTAAAAAGGTTTAATAATTTTTGCATGTTAAGTAGAAAAATCATACTCTTTCTTTAAATGTTGATAGAATGTGAATTATTTGATATTTTAGTCTGAAAACTTCTTTCCTTATAGATAAATACATATGTTTTATTGCGTAGAAGTTTTATTAAAATTAAATGAAAAATGTTGATTTTATAGCCTTTTTAAAATGTGCCTTTTTTTATGGCATAACCATATATATATATATATATATATATATATATATATATATATATATATTATTTTTTAAATCCTCCGTCTATGGCCTTGGTTGGTTCGAAATTGACGGGGGTTCTGGTTAGGTGGCAGCAACGGATTTGTTAGTAGCTGATACCGTATAGGGAATCGTAGCAGTTTTCTTCTATACTACTCCCCGATTTCTTCTTGTAGTGGATCGGAGAATTCTGTGAAGCTGATTAAATTCTCTGAAGGTTCCACGATTCTTCTTGTAACAGATCAGGAAATTATTTTTCTCTATTTAAGACTAAGCTCTCTGAAGAGAGCAAGGCTCGAAGAAGATAAAGACTTTTTCTTACGGTAATTTACTGTTAAAATGTTACAGGTAATGCTCAGCCTCTAAGTTAGATCAGTCTAATCAGAATAAAACATTGGAGAAATTTTATGGTCTTTTATACTGAATATTTACTGACATCATTATTATTTAATACTGACCTGTTTTTGTTTTTTATTCTCAATAGAGTGATTTACTTTGCAAAACATTTAAAGACAAAACAAATATTTTTCCTGTAGCAGTGTCTAGACTGCTAAGCAAGAGGAAGCCATATTTTTATTTTGAACCGCATATTGACAAATCTGATGTTATCATGATCTGCCGAGTTAACTAAAAATGGAAATTGAAATATGCCTTCCCATCACGAATTACAAACAAACATGCACATGGGCGAAAATTAAAGGCTTAAGATTAAAAATTAAACGTTAAGCAGGACATGACTTCTTTTACAATGGAGAGAGAATATATACAGGAAATGAACAAGATTACATTATTAAACTAAGTCTACAAAAATTATTAAGTTGTTTAAAAAGAAATAATTAACCACTTATAAAATAGAAAGCAAATAAAAAATGTATCCAAACTTGTGTGAGCGTTATGCGATTCTGGACTTTATACTAAATGATTAAGTAGTTTAAAAAGGAATAATTTACCAATTATAAAATAGAAAGCAAATCAAAATTTTATCTAAACTCGTGTCACCGTTATACGATTTTGGTCTTTATATGTCAAAATGAATATATGAATAAGAATGTAAGGATTATATAAATATACGAAGTATACGAATGAACATAAGAATTATATGAATGTAGGAATTATTCTGCGTTCATTGTTATATATACTAGTACAGTTCCCGCCGCTTCGCTGACGGTTAGACAGGCTAAACTACAAAAAAAGAACCCATCCGTGAAAATTTTGAGCTTCACATTGTGTCAACATTTTTGAATCTGGTATCTCCCAAAACCTCCTCACCCCCATTCATACAACTTGGGGGCTAACCCCCTCCCCCATTACCCCCACCCCTCCCCATTACCGCACCCATCCCCCATTACCCCACCCCCACCCTTCCCCCATTGCTAAACTACAGAAAAGAACACAGTCATGAAAATCTTGAGCTTCACATTGCCGCCCGTAATACAATTTCTGAATTTTTTTCTCAATTTTTTCTCACAATTTCTGAAAGTGTGACGGACAGACGGACAGACAGACGGACAGCTCTCTTATTATAGTATAGATATATATATATATATGTATATATATATATATATATATATTCCTTGTTAAGATCTAATAATATCTCCACATTGATAATGCAACAGGAAATCTGGAAAACATTAATGAGTTTATCTGTCCATCGTGATTAATCCACTATCTCTCCACATTGCTAATACAAATGCAATCTGGAAAACACTATTAATATAATAGGCATCAGCTAGAAACCGGTGGTTATATCCTGCTTCATGCAACCGTCACCTTATGGTTTTCACTGACAGGCCCATATATAGTCTCTCCTGGACGGCGACAGCAAGTAACCATGTCAACACCACGGTTTGGCCCATCAACGTCATCTCACAAACATTAGTATAATATTGTATGAATTTATAAATATATAAAAATATGTTTATGCTAGTATAACCGTGGATTATTCTTATGTGATTTTGATAATTAAGCAGTTACTGTTATTCAGATCGAAACTGTTAACAAGTTCTTTGTGTAACAATCGATAAGCCATTTCCCACTAACTCTCTCTGCCCCTCTACCTCGCTCTCTCTCATACTGTCTCAATCTTTTTTTCGCTCAATGTCAATACATATATATATATATATATATATATATATATATATATATATAAAATCGTGTAGATTCGTAAGTTAGTAAAGGTTTAAAACTACACACGGACTCTAAAAACAGCTGTATTAGTACTGTTATATAATGGTTTAATATACGCGAGACTGGTGGGTGGGTAAGGGGAATGAGGGAGTGTGGAGGATCTACAGATCTACAGAAGCTAAGGCTAACAAAGACCCTAAGATCCACTCTAAGGTTAGCCCGAGAGAAAGGAAACAGTAGGGGGTTAAGAGAAGAGAATAATGGGTTAAGTAAGTAGCAACACCTATCACTCGTGGGTTAACATTCATTCAGAAAAAGAGAAAAAAGACTCACCATCATCATCCGCCGGTCACTGCCGACAAGTCGGAAAAATAGTCGAAGAGAATAGGAAAGGGGTGAAAGATGAAAAGAAGTAAAATAAGAACGCTTACAAACCATGCAAACACAGTCTTAACTCACTGTCATACCATGCAAACTACAGACATGCAAGTAAAGAGAATTACAGACATGCAAGTAAGGAGAGGAAAGGAAAAATAAAAAAGTAGGTAAAGTTAAACAAAAAGTGGGTTAGTTTACGCTACGAGGAACATCTACGTTCGTGTTAGTCTAATTTTTTTATTATTATTATTAATTTTTGCTGGCATATCACACGCTGGCATGTCACAGGCTGACATTATCGTCAACCAACTCATTCTCAACCACCACCACCACCAGGCTCCTGTTGTTAATTGTTTTTTTATTTTAAACAACGTTAATATTTTAAAAATGCCTATCTAGACGGTTCTTAAACATAGTAACGCTGGTACACTTCACGACGGGCGCGGGAAGATTATTCCATTCATCAATTACTTTAAACATAAAGAAGTTTTTAGCGATATTAGTAATGAAACGTCTGCCACGCAACTTAAATCCGTTGTTACGAGTATTGCTATTATCGAAAGTGAAGAGTTTGTCAAAATTTACGTTATCGATGTTATTAACGATTTTGAAAACTTCAATAAGCTCCCCCCTTAAACTCATAGTTTCAAGTAAATGCAAGTCTAACTCTTTAATCCTATTTTCATAATGCTTGTTGCGCAATGACGGAATTAGTTTCGTGGCACGACGCTGAACCTTTTCTAACCTATCAATATCCTCACGCAAATACGGGCACCAAAACTGAACGGCATATTCTAAATGAGGCCTGACTAGGGACTTGTAAAGGGACAATATAATATCCTTCCATTTAAATTCGAAATTACGCGATATGAAGCCTAACATCCTATTATCTTTTGCGCAAGACTCCAGGCACTGGTTCCTAACTTTTAAATCCTTAGATACGCGTACGCCTAAATCTAGTTGCTCGTCAACGCTCGCTAACTCTCTATCATCCTTCGTGTACGTTAATTATTGTTACGAGAACCTACATGCAAAACTTTACATTTGTCTACGTTAAATTGCATCTGCCACTTATCCGTCTACTCCATAATCCTATTTACATCCTCTTGGAGCCTATTTCTATCGTCCACGTTAACATCTTTACCACCTATTTTAGTATCGTCCGCAAATTTTGACATGTTACTGGGTCAAACTTACATCTATGTCGTTAATGTAAATTACGAATAGCAATGGGCCTAACACTGAACCCTGTGAGACACCGCTACCTACATCCAACCACCCCGATTCACTACCATTAACAACGACCCTCTGTCTCCTAGCACGAAGAAATTCCTCTAACCAGTTAGCTACCACAGCGTATATCGTGCGCTTTAACCTTCACAATTAATCTTCTATGCGGAACTGTATCGAACGCCTTTTTAAAATCTAAATAAATAACGTCAGCCGCTCTATGCCTATTGTATTCACGCACTATTTCGTTATAAAATTCTAACAAATTAGTTAAACAAGATCTATGGCGTCGAAACCCATGCTGACTACTATTAATCAAATCTCTACTTTCTAAGTGATCATTGATTCGATCCCTAACTACGGATTCTAAAAGTTTACCTATAATTGACGTTAAGCTAATGGGCCTATAATTACTATAATTAAGATAACGTCTTTCAAATCTTTCAAATGTCTGGAATAAAAAGCGTCAGGGCCTGGAGCCTTGCCAACTTTTAGCCTATCGATATAATGCGCAATATCACCCTCGTAAACAGTTATTTATCCAAAATAGTCTCGCTACTAAATGGAACGATATCGTCAACGTCGGGGACATTATTTACGTCTTCTATGGTATAAACTGTTGCAAAAAAGTTATTGAAAATACCCGCCATCGCCTGAGCGTCAGAAGCCAAAGCGCCATTAACATCCACTAGAGGGCCTATATTATCTTCTATCGGCTTACGATTATTGACGTATTCAAAAAACTTTTTTGGATTATGTTTACTATCCGCAGCTATAAGTATCTCTAAATTACGCTTATCATTCCTAACTGATCTTTTAACCTGACGTCTAAGCTCGATATAACTATTAAAGTTAGCTGCCGTGCCATTGCGCTTATTAAGTCTATACGCTCTGTTACGCTCGTTTATGAACTCGCCTATTTCCCTAGTCCACCACTTGGGCCTACCATGATTTCTAGCGCGCTTGGACCTACGAGGAATAAACTCCCTTTCGTTATTCAAAAAACTTTCTTTAAATGCCTCCCAATGCAAATTTGTGTCATTACCCATAAATAAGTTATCTCAGTCCACTACTCTCATCCTATCGCAAAACTATCAATATTAGCCCTACGAAAATCAAGGACTTCTATTACGTTACTATCCTTACTGTTTTCTATCGATATCTTAAACCTAAGAATTTGATGATCACTACATCCTAAACTCTCGCCTACTTCTAAACTATCGACTATATTTTCGCCGTTCGTCATCACCAAATCTAAAATTGTCACCGCGCGTTGGTTCGGTAACTATCTGTCGTAAAAAATTATCCTCCATGAACTCAATCAATCTCAAACCCTTCTCATTTCCAGTAAAAGTCTCGTAATTAACATTAGGGAAGTTAAAGTCTCCGACAATTATGCTATTCCGTTTGTCAATAAAGTTACCAAGAAGTGAGTAAAATCTAATATCGGTGTCGAAGGGTTGAACGGGAGGTCTATAAACAACAACAAAATTAAAACTAATACTACGCGCCCTAACTTCAACGCATATCGCATTAATTGCTGCCGGAAAATCTCTCTTAACCTCGATAGCCCTAATGGAATTACGAATGTACAGCAAAACGCCGCCACTAAACCTATGTAACCTATCATTAGTAAAAAGTTTAAAACCCGGTATATCAAGTTCTCCCAACAAGTCACGGTATTTAACCACGTTTCAGTGATAGCAACTATATCATAGTTGCCAGAATAAATTATCGCCTTAAATTCGTTTAATTTATTTCTAATACTACGCGCGTTTTAATAAAAGTCGTTTAAGTTATTTTTTACCACGGGCCGGCGTTTTAAACTATTTTTCACGTCAGGCCCGCGTTCCCTGGACCCACAATGTTTAAAGAAGGCTTCGACCTATACAGCTTTCGCACGTTTTCGTCTATTAACCTACCTAGCCTAGCATTACCTATTTCATTAAAATGCACCCCATCTTTTATAAAAACGCTATGATCACTGAATTCTGACCACAGCTTTACGAAGGGTACATTTTCATCAGCACAAATCTCTTCTAATTTATTATTAAAAAATATTGTTTTTGACGTAATCCTAAGACCTAAGCCGTGCCTAGGGGTAAAACCTAGAACTAAAGACCTATCTGACCTCGCCTTCAGGGACCTAATTAACCCCCTATATCTCTCCAAAAGGTCAGGCACTCTCATATCGGGCCTATACGAGTCGTTGCCTCCTACCATCGTCACCAATATCGAGTGACGGGAAGCAACGTCAATCCTATCCACTTCGTCTCTAACTCTGTCAACCCTGGCCCCTTGGAGACAGACCCTCCTCCTCTTGGTTGGATGCCGTTCAACGAACTTTGTGTCCATGTGGCGCACTAAAGAGTCCCCAATTAAAATAGTTCCCCCCTCATTCATGTCCCTTTCCAAATGGGCGAAAGAGTTCGAAACTTCTATAGGGGGGATTCTTATCACCTAACGTACGCGGCCTAGCTGCACCCTTCTCTAAATCCCTCCCCATCTACTACTTTCGGACTAACCTTAACCCCTTCCTCAACTCTATCCAACCTTCCTGACAAGCTACCTAAACTAGAAACTAGGTTATGCACCTCACCCTTCAAATTACTAACTTCTTCAACGTTAGTAGTGGTTCGGCTTTCGTCAACCGTAGCCCTACCCCTGCCCTCATCAAGCGTTGCAAGTCTTTCCGTTACCTCACGTACACTGCGTTTTATGTCAATTATTTCCTCCATTAACTCGCAAAAGAAACAAACTAATCTCTCGGTAATCGCCATAGGACCGCCGTTATAATCTTTAAATTCCGAATACCACCGTTTTACCCTACACCTAACACACGACGCTTTCTGCGACGGCATCGCGCAGTTAAAAATTAGTTTATAACCGTCACAAGTTTAAGCCGGCACGCTATGAAAACTTCTAAATCGCTAAAAACCACTAATATTCAATTACTTAACTATAACAATGTGAATATAAACACAAGTATATAAAATTCAAAGCTTTCCAAAAGTAAAATTCTTAGCAATATGCAAAAGTAGATGCAATATCAGAGAGCTCAGGAAATGCGTCCGTTCAGGTCAGAGTCTGCCTGACGAGTTGTGTAATGTCTATTTTTGGCTCAAATTCACTAGTATTTAAAAAGTTTTATTGTGGTGTCTGTTCATATAGACTTGCAGTAATCATAATGGAACCTTATTACTGTATAAGACTAGTAAACATGGAGTTCAACACTGTTCATGATCATATTAATCGTTTATATTTATGAATACAGATATTACATTATAATTACTTAAGGCTATTTTTACTAAAACCTGACAACCCAGATTCCCCAGGAACGTTCTGTACCGCTAGACCAGGCACCCCCTAAGATGTTATGTAACACTTCCCCACCCCCACACGTTACGGAAGGTTACAGTGGGGGGGTCAGTTTTTAGCAAAAATAGCGTTACGTAATTTTTGAACGGCGCCTTACCTGTATGTCAATGTTTTATGTTGTTGGACTCGGTTGTCCCCCCTCCACCCCAGCTTCCCCCAGTTGAGGTACCTTGACTATCGCTGCGGCGTTGCCACATGTACGGAGTCGCCTGTGAGGTGAGGAACATTACCTATGCGGGCAACTGTACCTTCAACTTGGCTGTATGTGTCCTTCCAGCCTTTACATCGAAAACAGTTGTTTCCAGTCTAATATTAGGAGGTTTGAAGTGAAGTTCAAAGTCCTGAATGTACCAGATACGTTTCTAATCATGACTTGTTAGACAGGACAGGGTGATCTTTTTAATTTTTTTCCGTGGGGAGGGGGAGTCCTCGGCCCAGATCTAGATAGTTTAGTTTCGGTTAAACCAACGTTTTACATAGATTTGTACCTTGCAACGAATTTGGTACAATTAGACAAAAGACAGAATTCAATATGAATATTCAGACACTTAGTACACCTTCAAGTAACTCCAATCATAAAATACTTGGAGAGTCCTGACCCCCGGACCCCCCAGGATTAACGGCCATGTAACTAGATACTCAGACAGAGGCAGATATTCAGCCAAATTATTCGATATAATAAACACAATGCTGTCACTATGTTCAATTTCAGTGGAAAAATTTATTTATGTATTACTGGGCTAACTTTACTATTTTTTTTTCAAAATTAAACTTAAAACATTTTAATAAATAAATTCTCATGCTTCTTATACGAGTTATCTAATTTCTGTATACATCTACCGATGACCCAGTGTGATTCACGCACAAACAGATATGACTAAATACAGTAAATATATGACTTATAAGTCTAAACTTGTTGAAGTTCTTTTAAGGAATGCAATATAAAGGTACTAGGCCTAATCCAAACATTTGGAGTTTAGTACAGTAAATAACTGTATATAGTACAATATGAGGATTACAAAAGCCATTGTTTGAAAAAAAATGTATAAATAAACCAGTGTTTTCCATTTCTAGTCGTTTATATTGATTTTGGCTAATTTTTATTGATTTTAATTTATTTTTTTAATTTGCATTCATTGGATAGACGTGTAGCTGGGATTTCATTTACAACTATAGGCCCGAATTTCTTCTTTCCCGGTTAGGTCAAATGTACGCCCTTGACAATTAACCGGTTAGGTTAGTTCGTGATATTTTCGTCAAAACTAACGAATATTTTAACGAAATACTGATTCCACTCTTCACTTCTCCACCTGCTTCCCAAAGCGTCCCTCTCAACTGTCACTCCATGATTCGCGTAGTACTGCTATGGAGCACCTGACCTCTGATCTTTCTGCTATCTCTGACTGGGAAAGAGAAAACCTTGTGGCTTTCAATGCCTCAAAAACTCAGTTTCTCCACCTTTCTACTAGTCACAACCTTCCACATGACTATCCCCTTACCTTCAACAACACACAACTCAATCCTTCCACTTCTTTAAACATTCTTGGCGTTTCCTTTTCTCGTGAACTTTCCTGTAAAGATCACATATACTCTCTTTATAAAAAAGCTTCTAAGAGGTTAGGTGTGCTGTACCGCCACCGCGGTTTCTTCACCCCCAACTCAGTTGCTGTCTGTGTAGAGTGGTCTTGTTCGCCCCTGTATGGAGTATGCTTCTCATGTGTGGGGTGGTTCAACCCACACAGCCGTACTTGACCGGGTGGAATCAAAGGCCTTTCGTCTTATCAATTCCCCGCCTCTTACTGATTGTCTTCAATCTCTCTCTCTTCGCCGCACTGTTGTCTCACTGTCTCTTTACTATCACTATCATAATGGACATTGCTCTTCTGAACTCTCTAACTGCATGCCTCCTCTTTTAAGGAGAGCACACAGTACCAAACTTTCTACACTTTCTCATTCTTTTTCTGTCCAACTATGTAATGTAAGGGTTAATCATTATTTTCAGTCTTTCATCTACTCAACCGGTCAACTCTGGAACAGTCTTCCTGAATCCATTTTTCCTCCTGTCTATGTTCTCCCATCTTTCAAACGCAGAGTGTCTTGGCATCTCGAAAAACCCGGACCTAGATTTTGGCTCTCTTCTTCTTTTATGAGATGGACGTTTTTTGCGGACATTTGCCCTTGGCCCCTCCTTCCTGCATAAAAAACTTAACATATAAATGAATAGAACCGATAAAAATGGCGACAGGCGTCCCAACGTTAGCACTACTTTGAATGACGTCATAGCCAGCTGACATCACATCTAACAGGCCTTGTATATCTAGGTGGTCTTGCTCAAGCGCCCACGTCGTACCATCCCCGTCCGCTCGCGTCCAATAGTACCACCCGGCCGTTCACGACCCTATGTTTATTTGCGCATGCAGGAAAACAAAACCCTTTCATGCCTCAATCCGCAGGAAAATCAAAACAGTACCCCACTTAACTGAAAAAGATTGATAGGTATTCCAAAATTTCAATATGTTTAATATGAACAAAGGATCTTTCCTGGCCTCAAGTTTTTAAATAAAATACTGTTGTTCACTCTATCATATGCTGTTTATATCCAGGAAACAACTATAAATAGTTGAATTACTGGCAATATATTTAAATATAAATTTTTTAATACAAAGATGGGCAGATTAGTTAAGTGGAAACTTTTAAAACCAAACTGATTAAGAGATGTTTATATCCAATCATATAATTAGCCATAGTAAAAACCTCTATTACTTTTGAGAAGCAGGAGATGACAGCAATAAGCCTATAATCATTGCTGGATAGAATTTTCCCATATTTATATTTGACAGATTGGGTAAGATATATACCCTCATAAACTCTGCATGAATAAAACTCTGAGTAAGTATGGCTGAGAAAAGCAATGACATATGCAGACTCTCCATACCAGTGGCATATTTTAAGAGTTCATATGATTGGTCATCTACTCTTGAGGCAGAAACAGTTTTTAACTCTTTTAATCAGACTCTTAATTTCAGGAACTGAAGTCCAGGTAGTTTCCTTGGAACCTCCCACAGGTATTTGAATGCAGTCCTATATTAAGAGTAACCCTTCCCACATTATTAAAAATGTTTGAAGAATGATTCTTCCATAGTCTTGCAATTTCCTCTTTCTGTTTACATTCTCTTATAAATGCTTTGTATTCATCCCTACTTTTGAATTCACTGGAACATTTCAGTGTCCTTCAGCAGAACCAAGTGTCATCTCATTAGAGTTGAAATCTTCCTTCAGTTGAGCAGAGGCTTTGACAGCATCTCCTAAGCTGACACTGCTACTGACAACAATGCTTGACTTAGACTGTCCTCGCTGGGCATGAATAACAATGTTATCACCATAATGTTTCATGAGATGGCGCTGAAGTTTTTCTGCACGGTATGCTTGGGTATCGATGTGGTCAGGTAACAGCTGTTGGAACTTGTCTAGCAGGGTTTTCAACTTATAAGCGTTTCCTAGTTGTAGATTAACATCTATTTCTCCTACTAGTGCCATAAATGCCTTCTCGTATATGTTCTCTCCTTCTTCCATTTTCCTTGAAGCACTGATGTTATGCTTGCTTGTATAGCTTGCCATGCAGGATTTGTGGTAAACAGCATCAGCTGCAATGAGGTCTTCTTCAATTTTGGCAAGCAAAGAAATGTCCTTCCGAGGTTGTGCTGCTTGATAGAGGTTACTCTGACACGTAGTTGTTTGTATCTTATGTATTAGGGTGCTCCGAAAATTAAAAGATGTTGAAAAAAGCTCATAAAACTTTGCTCCCCGGGCTTCTTCTCATTGTTTTATATCATATTAATGCCAGAAAAAAATATTAGCTACATTGAAACACACTAAACCTTGCCACCAGGCAGCTGAAATATATGTTTTAATGAATTAATTTATTATACTTAATAGTTACTTCTTTTTTTTTCAGATTTACCTGTCATAAATAGCGTATCTATTAAATAAATCGTAGTTTTACTTGAGTTTATATAAACTTAAATAATTATTACAAAATTTAATACTTATTTTTTGTCAAGAAGAGCAATAATTAATTACTTTTCAAAGGCAGACGGAAACAGTAATAATAAAGATGATCCAAATAAAAAATCAAAGGATAATTCAAATATTTCCTTAAGAAAAGGTGATATAATATGGCTAATAGAAAAACCTATCGAAAAACTCTCTGATGTTCGAATCCTAACGAAGGGGGACATTTTACGCTATTTTTTCGACCTAAAAGATGGACCAATGAAGAAACAGAAATTTAGAAATTTTAACGGTACAATTGCTGGAAAAGTATTAGAAGATACAGAAAAGCAGTGGATGAAATCAGGAATCGAAACACAACGTAAAGATAAAGTCAAGAAAAAGATTTTAGACCTTTACGAGAATTACAGGACAATACAAAAAAAGAAAGGTTCCAATTCCAACAAGGTAAAGGAAAAAAATTTTGTTGGAGACTTTGACTCCTATTTTTTATTGCCCATAAAGATGCTGAACGCAGAGTTCAAACTGACCGGTTGAGGACGACAGAACAGAAAAAAGAGGATACTGATTTCATAAATGCAATGAAAGAGGGTAGAAAAGTTCTTTTGGGATCCGAAGATAAAAAGTATTCAAAAAAGGTTCAAGCTAAAAGGAATATGGAAAATATGAAAATAAAAACCCAATCTAATAGACAGAGTTTATTTCCACGACAGTTTCGACGCCCACTGGCATCCTCCTCGGGTGGATACAGAAACACGAATGAACCAAAACAAGAGGGAAAAACAGTCCAGGGACCGACCGTTAAGAAATTCGCACCTAGGTTAGATCCCATTCTCCCGACACCGGAAGGGCATTTTCATTAAGTACATTCGCGCAAATTTAAAACTATCTTCCTGTTCTAAACATACAGATTCTATTATATTTTTCTTACATAATTATTGAATTTATTATTAATTTTATTACATTTAATATTGCATAATTATTTATTACAGAAATTATAAATTTATTATTACATTGGTTATTACATTATTGTTTATTATACAGAACTTATAAACCGAAAAACGAATGAAAAAAGCCGATTAGGAAACAATCCAGAGAAATTCGCACCTAGGTTAGATACCGTTCTCCCGACACTGGAAGGGCATTTTATTACAGGGTCCGCTTATAAGTACATTCCCACAAATTAAAACTATCTTCTTGTTCTATACATACAGATTCTAATATTTTCACATAATTACTGCATTTATTATTACATTTACATTTTTTTAACATTTATTATTATTACCTTTACCCTAATTATTAAATTTATAATATTACCTTTATTATTACATCTGTTGCATTTATATTTATTTCCACATTTATTACTTCCATTATTGCATTTACTAAAGGCGAGTAAGGAAACATTCCAATCCAGAGACATTTAAGAAATTCACACTTAGGTTCGAACACGTTCCCACGACTCCGTAAGGGATTTTTTGACCAAGAATCTCATTAAAGGGTCTAACTTATAAGTACCTTCGCACAAATTAAAATTATCTACTTTTTCTATACACACAGATTCTATTATTTTTCTTTTGACATAATTATTACATTTATAAAGTACCTTACTTCATTCCCAATCTATAGCATGATTATTTTGGCAGGCGTGATAAAAAATGGCATTATTAGTATTACAACTTCTGAAGGCATATTTGTGTTCTTTAATACGGGTTTCAATATTTCTTCCAGTTTCTCCCACGTATACTAAATCACAACTTTTACAAGGAATACTATAGACACAGGCTTGTTCCTCTTTTGCTACGTTATTCCTAACCAATTTACTTTTCACGGTAGCGGAATATTTGAACGCCAAAGCAAACTTAAAATCTTTCGTCAACGGTTTTACTCTTTCTAAGCCGGCAATGTAAGGCAAACTCACATATTGTTTTTGGTTAACTGAAGGTTCCCGAGGGGCCTAAAAAGATTTTCTGGCTTTAAAATACGCCTTTCTGATAAACCACTCGGGATATTTTAAATCCTTAAAAATGTTCCAAATCTTTGAATTTTCCGGGACCAGCAAATGTGGGCTACAAATCCTGAGTGCTCTTAGAAACATGGAAGAAATAATTGAGCTTTTTAACCCCTTCATCATGATATGAAAAATAATGAATGTACGAATTACAATGAGTAGGTTTTCTATAAACCGTGAAATTGGGCTTTCCGCTTTCGTTAATGACCAAAACATCTAGAAAAGGTAATTGTTTGTCGTTCTCCCATTCATATTTAAATTTAATAGAGGGAACAAGATTATCCTATTTATGTGATGAAAGTGCTTGGTCAAAGTGTGCGGTGGAAGGTTCCGTTTTAAATTTATCGACATATGTCTCATCCAAATCCGAAAAGGAAGTTCTTAATTTAGGGCTGTCGTTTGCCCTTAAACCCGATAAAAACATTGTTTTAGATTTTGTGTCTTTCGTAGTTAATTCCAGGGTGGATATTCCGTGTTTAAATGGTTTGATTCTCAGCAAGTTTCTGGAACATTTCAACTCATTGGACTCTATTCCCAAAAGATTCCGGTTAGCTTTAGACAAGCTCAGGAAGAATGAAGCAATATTTGTCACTAAAGCGGACAAAAGTAACACTGTGGTTATTTTGGACAAGTGTGATTATAAACAAAAAATGGAAGCGTTACTTAGTGATGAATTCACCTACGCCAAAGTGAGATCGTCCCCCCTAAAGCGTCTTTCTGCCGAATTCAACAAAACCATCAGGAACTTATTAAAAGATGTCCGGCGATTGATCCTAAAAGATTTCTACAGATTAACCGCAAGCTCCCCCACATTTACGGCCTACCCAAAACCCATAAGATTAATATACCACTCCGTCCCATTATTTCACACAGGGGTTCCTTTAGTTACATGTTATCTAAATTTCTTGCAGATAAATTATCCCCATTAGTTGGTAAATTTTCAGGCTCGCACATCACTAATTCCTGTGACTTTATTAAGAAACTTATGTCCTTAGATTTAAAACGGGGAAGAATGATCAGTTTTGACGTTGAGTCCTTGTTTACGAAAGTTCCCATTGATGATGTACTTAGTTTTTTAGATAGAAAATTGCCAACATGTAACGTAGAACTAGGCATGCCCACATCTATATTTTTAGAACTGATAAAACTCTGTGTCACCAACAATGCCTTCTCCTTCGGTGAAGAATTTTATTTGCAACGTTTTGGTATGGGAATGGGGTCTCCTTTATCCCCAATACTGAGTACATTATCCATGGAATACTATGAGTCGGAATTGTTGCAAACAATATGTCCCAGGAATCTAATTTGGTTTCGTTATGTAGATGATATTTTCTCATTTTGGCCTGACCACTGGAACAACTTTGACACTTTCTTTCAGTCATTAAATAATCTTGTTCCCTCTATTAAATTTAAATATGAATGGGAGAACGACAAACAATTACCTTTTCTAGATATTTTTGGTCATTAACGAAAGCGGAAAGCCCAATTTCACGGTTTATAGAAAACCTACTCATTGTAATTCGTACAGTCATTATTTTTCATATCATGATGAAGGGGTTAAAAGCTCAATTATTTCTTCCATGTTTCTAAGAGCACTCAGGATTTGTAGCCCACATTTGCTGGACCCGGAAAATTCAAAGATTTGGAACATTTTTAAGGATTTAAAATATCCCGAGTGGTTTATCAGAAAGGCGTATTTTAAAGCCAGAAAATCTTTTTATGCCCCTCGGAATCCTTCAGTTAACCAAAAACAATATGTGAGTTTGCCTTACATTGCCGGCTTAGAAAGAGTAAAACCGTTGACGAAAGATTTTAAGTTTGCTTTGGCGTTCAAATATTCGTCTACCGTGAAAAGTAATTTGGTTAGGAATAACGTGGCAAAAGAGGAACAAGCCTGTGTCTACAGCATTCCCTGTAAAAGTTGTGATTTAGTATACGTGGAGAAACTGGAAGAAATATTGAAACCCGTATTAAAGAACACAAATATGCCTTCAGAAGTTGTATTACTAATAATGCCATTTTTTATCACGCTAGCCAAAATAATCATGCTATAGATTGGGAATCAAGTAAGGTACTATAATGTAATAATTATGTCAAAAGAAAAATAATAGAATCTGTGTGTATAGAAAAAGTAGATAATTTTAATTTGTGCGAAGGTACTTATAAGTTAGACCCTTTAATGAGATTCTTGGTCAAAAATCCCTTACGGAGTCGTGGGAACGTGTTCGAACCTAAGTGTGAATTTCTTAAATGTCTCTGGATTGGAATGTTTCCTTACTCGCCTTTAGTAAATGCAATAATGGAAGTAATAAATGTGGAAATAAATATAAATGCAACAGATGTAATAATAAAGGTAATATTATAAATTTAATAATTAGGGTAAAGGTAATAATAATAAATGTTAAAAAAATGTAAATGTAATAATAAATGCAGTAATTATGTGAAAATATTAGAATCTGTATGTATAGAACAAGAAGATAGTTTTAATTTGTGGGAATGTACTTATAAGCGGACCCTGTAATAAAATGCCCTTCCAGTGTCGGGAGAACGGTATCTAACCTAGGTGCGAATTTCTCTGGATTGTTTCCTAATCGGCTTTTTTCATTCGTTTTTTCGGTTTATAAGTTCTGTATAATAAACAATAATGTAATAAACAATGTAATAATAAATTTATAATTTCTGTAATAAATAATTATGCAATATTAAATGTAATAAAATTAATAATAAATTCAATAATTATGTAAGAAAAATATAATAGAATCTGTATGTTTAGAACAGGAAGATAGTTTTAAATTTGCGCGAATGTACTTAATGAAAATGCCCTTCCGGTGTCGGGAGAATGGGATCTAACCTAGGTGCGAATTTCTTAACGGTCGGTCCCTGGACTGTTTTTCCCTCTTGTTTTGGTTCATTCGTGTTTCTGTATCCACCCAAGGAGGATGCCAGTGGGCGTCGAAACTGTCGTGGAAAAAAACTCTGTATATTAGAGTGGGTTTTTATTTTCATACTTTGACCTTCACGTAGAAAAAAGTGAAGTTTTTTGCATTTATTATGGATCCCACAATCAGACGCCATCTATTCGCCCTCTTCGTAGTTACCTTTCCCCAACTTATAACTTCCTATCGTCTATATGAAAAAACACTAGTGGCTGTGAAGACCAAGAAGCTGCAACTCCAAGTTCCTGCAAGAGTGTTTAGTGGAGCAAGTGTGCCAGAAGTAATTGATACCGTTTACCTTCAGGAAGGACCATACACCTTTTCCGAATTTTGCCAGGGAAATTTTGAAGGAACGTATTCCGTGTGTTAAAAGAGAAATTGACCATACGTATTTCAAACTAAGAAATTGTCTACCCGTCCTTAAATCGCATGTGTCGTGTGAACTACTTGTGGCGCTGTTTGAAACTGCAGATTATAAATGCGACGTGGAGACTAGACGCACTGAACAACGACTTAACAGAAAGCTATCCTATTTATGTGATGAAAGTGCTTGGTCAAAGTGTGCGGTGGAAGGTTCCGTTTTAAATTTATCGACATATGTCTTATCGAAATCCGAAAAGGAAGTTCTTAATTTAGGGCTGTCGTTTGCCCTTAAACCCGATAAAAACATTGTTTTAGATTTTGTGTCTTCCGTAGTTAATTCCAGGGTGGATATTCAGTGTTTAAATGGTTTGATTCGGAGCAAGTTTCTGGAACATTTCAACTCATTGGACTCTATTCCCAAAAGATTCCGGTTAGCTTTAGAAAAGCTCAGGAAGAATGAAGCAATATTTGTCACTAAAGCGGACAAAAGTAACACTGTGGTTATTTTGGACAAGTGTGATTATAAACAAAAAATGGAAGCGTTACTTAGTGATGAATTCACCTACGCCAAAGTGAGATCGTCCCCCCTAAAGCGTCTATCTGCCGAATTCAACAAAACCATCAGGAACTTATTAAAAGATGTCCCGGCGATTGATCCTAAAAGATTTCTAAAGATTAACCGCAAACTCACCCACATTTACGGCCTACCCAAAACCCATAAGATTAATATACCACTCCGTCCCATTATTTCACACAGGGGTTCCTTTAGTTACAGGTTATCTAAATTTCTCGCAGATAAATTATCCCCATTAGTTGGTAAATTTTCAGGCTCGCACATCACTAATTCCTGTGACTTTATTAACAAACTTATGTCCTTAGATTTAAAACGGGGAAGAATGATCAGTTTTGACGTTGAGTCCTTGTTTACGAAAGTTCCCATTGATGATGTACTTAGTTTTTTAGATAGAAAATTGCCAACATGTAACGTAGAACTAGGCATGCCCACATCTGTATTTTTAGAACTGATAAAACTCTGTGTCACCAATAATGCCTTCTCATTCGGTGAAGAATTTTATTTTCAACGTTTTGGTATGGGAATTCGGTCTCCTTTATCCCCAATACTGAGTACATTATACATGGAATACTATGAGTCGGAATTGTTGCAAACAATATGTCCCAGGAATCTAATTTGGTTTCGTTATGTAGATGATATTTTCTCATTTTGGCCTGACCACTGGAACAACTTTGACACTTTCTTTCATTCATTAAATAATCTTGTTCCCTCTATTAAATTTAAATATGAATGGGAGAACGACAAACAATTACCTTTTCTAGATGTTTTGGTCATTAACGAAAGCGGAAAGCCCAATTTCACGGTTTATAGAAAACCTACTCATTGTAATTCGTACATTCATTATTTTTCATATCATGATGAAGGGGTTAAAAGCTCAATTATTTCTTCCATGTTTCTAAGAGCACTCAGGATTTGTAGCCCACATTTGCTGGACCCGGAAAATTCAAAGATTTGGAACATTTTTTAGGATTTAAAATATCCCGAGTGGTTTATCAGAAATGCGTATTTTAAAGCCAGAAAATCTTTTTATGCCCCTCGGGAACCTTCAGTTAACCAAAAACAATATGTGAGTTTGCCTTACATTGCCGGCTTAGAAACAGTAAAACCGTTGACGAAAGATTTTAAGTTTGCTTTGGCGTTCAAATATTCGTCTACCGTGAAAAGTAAATTGGTTAGGAATAACGTGGCAAAAGAGGAACAAGCCTGTGTCTACAGCATTCCCTGTAAAAGTTGTGATTTAGTATACGTGGGAGAAACTGGAAGAAATATTGAAACCCGTATTAAAGAACACAAATATGCCTTCAGAAGTTGTAATACTAATAATGCCATTTTTATCACGCCAGCCAAAATAATCATGCTATAGATTGGGAATCAAGTAAGGTACTTTATAAATGTAATAATTATGTCAAAAGAAAAATAATAGAATCTGTGTGTATAGAAAAAGTAGATAATTTTAAATTGTGCGAAGGTACTTATAAGTAGACCCTTTAATGAGATTCTTGGTCAAAAAATCCCTTACGGAGTCGTGGGAACGTGTTCGAACCTAAGTGTGAATTTCTTAAATGTCTCTGGATTGGAATGTTTCCTTACTCGCCTTTAGTAAATGTAATAATGGAAGTAATAAATGTGGAAATAAATATAAATGCAACAGATGTAATAATAAAGGTAATATTATAAATTTAATAATTAGGGTAAAGGTAATAATAATAAATGTTAAAAAAATGTAAATGTAATAATAAATGCAGTAATTATGTCAAAATATTAGAATCTGTATGTATAGAACAAGAAGATAGTTTTAATTTGTGGGAATGTACTTATAAGCGGACCCTGTAATAAAATGCCCTTCCAGTGTCGGGAGAACGGTATCTAACCTAGGTGCGAATTTCTCTGGATTGTTTCCTAATCGGCTTTTTTCATTCGTTTTTCGGTTTATAAGTTCTGTATAATAAACAATAATGTAATAACCAATGTAATAATAAATTTATAATTTCTGTAATAAATAATTATGCAATATTAAATGTAATAAAATTAATAATAAATTCAATAATTATGTAAGAAAAATATAATAGAATCTGTATGTTTAGAACAGGAAGATAGTTTTAAATTTGCGCGAATGTACTTAATGAAAATGCCCTTCCGGTGTCGGGAGAATGGGATCTAACCTAGGTGCGAATTTCTTAACGGTCGGTCCCTGGACTGTTTTTCCCTCTTGTTTTGGTTCATTCGTGTTTCTGTATCCACCCGAGGAGGATGCCAGTGGGCGTCGAAACTGTCGTGGAAATAAACTCTGTCTATTAGAGTGGGTTTTTATTTTCATATTTTGACCTTCACGTAGAAAAAAGTGAAGTTTTTTGCATTTATTATGGATCCCACGATCAGACGCCATCTATTCGCCTTCTTCTAGTTACCTTTCCCCAACTTATATCTTCCTATCG
>JAJOZX010020800.1:0-34152 GCA_023014485.1 Bathynomus jamesi
AGAAGAAATTCCGTTGCTTGCCTCCTAACCAGAACCCCCCGTCGAATCCGAACCGACTCAGGGCCATAGACGAGGGGTTAACAACTGGCGACCCTGCCAGGATAAGAAGATTTTTACAAGAAGATTTTTAAAAGAAGATTTTAACAAGAAGATTTTAACAAGAAGATTTTAACAAGAAGATTTTAACAAGTGGCCACTCTCTGGCCAAGATAGAAATTACCCTGCATCAGGATAAAACCATTTGACCGGCGTGTCACGACTTCCAGTTCGTAACATCCCTTGAACCGGTGTGTCACGACTCCAGTTCTCCACGCCTAGTTTTCATCCAAGAAGAAGTAGCCAGCAAGACGTCTTCAGGACACGTCTCTAAGGACTTCGCCCCAGAAATTTTTGTTAAGTACAGAGTTATTTTTTTAAGTATTTGTAAGCATTTGAAAAGTCAGTACTATTAACAGTTATATTTAGTATCAAGTCAGAATTTACAAGAAACACAGTGAACACTTCAGACACCAGTGATACATTTTTTTTTAGTGAAACACATTTAACTTCTGTGAAAATTACTAAGAGAAGTTAAATGTAAAGAAGTTAAATGTAAGAGAAGTTAATTTCAAGAGAGTTAATTTCAAGAGAGTTAATTTCAAGAGAGTTAATTTAAGAGTTATTTCACTGTTATATTCAGTATAGAATAATTTTATTTATGTACCAAACATAATAGTACCGTACCTTCACGTACGTTCGAGTGAAATGTTGTTTACATTTTTTATTTTTTGTTTACAATTTTTTTCAATTTATTGAATTGAATTGACTTGCAAATTAAGAGAGAGAGTGTTTATAGAGAGTTTATAGATTTAGAGAGATATTTGAAGTCAGTTTTCGTTGCAAAATTTGCAAGTCAGTTTTGAAGTCAGTTTTCGTTGCAAATAGTTGCAAGTCAGTTTTGAAGTCAGTTTTTCGTTGCAAATAAGTTGCAAGTCAGTTTTTGAAGTCAGTTTTCGTTGCAATAAGTTGCAAGTCAGTTTTGAAGTCAGTTTTCGTTGCAAATAAGTTGCAAGTCAGTTTTGAAGTCAGTTTTCGTTGCAAATAAGTTGCAAGTCATTTTGAAGTCAGTTTTCGATGCAATAAGTTGCAAGTCAGTTTTGAAGTCAGTTTTCGTTGCAAATAAGTTAAAAGTCAGTTTTGAAGTCAGTTTTAGTTGCAAAGAAGTTGCAAGTCAGTTTTGAAGTCAGTTTTATTTGCAAATAAGTTGCAAATCAGTTTTCAGAAGGTTGCGCCAAGTGGGACAACCAACCCCAGAGATTTATAAAGATACTCGAAGTAGTTTCGAGTCAGTTTTATTTGCAAATAAGTTGAAATCAGTTTTCAGAAGGTTGCGCCAAGAGGGACAACCAAACCCCAGAGATTTATAGATACTCGAAGTAGTTTCGAGTCAGTTTTATTTGCAAATAAGTTGCAATCAGTTTTCAGAAGGTTGCGCCAAGAGGGACAACCAAACCCCAGAGATTTATAAAGATACTCGAAGTAGTTCGAGTCAGTTTTATTTGCAAATAGTTGCAAATCAGTTTTCAGAAGGTTGCGCCAAGAGGGACAACCAAACCCCAGAGATTTATAAAGATACTCGAAGTAGTTTCGAGTCAGTTTTATTTGCAAATAATTGCAAATCAGTTTTCAGTTGGTTGCATCCAAAAGGGATAACCAACCCCAGAGATTTATATAGATACTCGAGGTAGTTTCGAGTCAGTTTAGTTGCAAATAAGTTGCAAATCAGTTTTCAGTTTCAGAAGGTTGCATCCAGAGGGACAACCGCCCCAGAGATTTCAGTTTTATTCGAGTCAGTTTTTATTTCGAGTCAGTTTTATTTCGAGTCAGTTTTATTTCGAGTCAGTTTTATTTCGAGTCAGTTTTTTTCGAGTCCCAAGTTAGTTTTCAATGCAGTCAATTGAATTCAACTTTTTCTTTGTAATTTAAGAGAATTTAATTTAAGAAAATGTAAGTTAGAATTTAATTGAACCTTTTTTGTGTTGTAAAAGAGATTTATTCAACCTGAATTGACCGGTTGCGTCTTTAGTTACCTTTCTTTGTTTTGTTGTGAGAAGGAAATTGACCGATTTGTCTTTTCTTTTCATGCCAGTTTGCGTATAAATATAGTTATGTAATTCATTATTTGTAACCAAAATAGTTTTTTACAATTGTTTGTAACGATTTTGGTAATTATTGTAATGTATATGAGGAACATGCCGTCCCTCCGTTTGTTGAACTCTTTTAATTTTTGTTCTAAGTAGTGTGACAAGCAATCTTTTTTTAAAAAAAAGCAAAGTGCTCACGAAAGACTTATTGTCAATTTCAGACTTATATCCCCCGCTTAGTCACTCAATTCCCCCGAATGTAGTACTCCAAACTTGTTTTTTTTTTATTTTATTTTTACTTTAACACCCCAACCCCAGTTGAACCCAGTGTCGACCAAACCGTTTTTACAAAGTTTTTAACGAGTTTTATAATTATTTTGATTATATGATGACAGAAATAGCGTAACAATTAATCGATCATGTACCTAATTTATCCTGCTCTGTACGATCGGGAATTTACCCGTATGACCGCACATACCCTAAATTTCAGTCATTTAATTTTTAATAAAACTTCTACACAATAAAACAGATGTATTTGTCTATATGCAAACAAGTTTCAGATTAAAAAAAAATCAATATTAAATTCTATCAACATTCAACGAAAGAGTATAATTTTTCTACTTAACATGCAAAAATTATTAAACCTTTTTAATATTTTTTTTTTATATAAAAATAATTTTTAATGTAAAATTTAATTGAAATTATTAAAAAAAAGATTGTTCGAAATGCTTCCCTTCCATTTCAATAACTTTTTTATTCTTGGCCGAAACTCATCTATGGCTCAATTTACTTTTATTTTTTTTAGAATATTATAAAATTGTATTTAGCTCGTTGAAATGCATAATTGATTTATATTTTTAATTTGTATTCTTAATTTTTTTTAATTAAATTATCATGGGGATGCTTCTGGTTAATGTTAATGGTTATATAGTTCATAGATAGCTACGAATGTTACTAGTCGAATTTAATTCCATCTTCAAAATTTAATTTTAATACCGCTAGATTTACTTTCATTAATTGTAAGGTCCTCTAAGTACATTTCTTTTTATTACCTTAATACGTGTACTGATTTAATTAAATACTTAAATACTACCTTGAACTTAAAGGATTTTATAATAATAATAATAATAATGATAATAATAATAATAACACAATAATTGACTCAAAAGATTTTATAACCCTAAACCCATCTTAAATTATTATACATTATTTTTAAACTTTGTTAATTCAAAAACCTCCCAAATCCCTACACATACACACGCATGTATGCGCACTATATATATATATATATATAATATATATATATACAAACCTTATGCTAAAATCATTGGATGTCACAATAAACTATTTCATAGCGTGTAAGTGCTAACTGTGCTATTTATATGTCCTACGCATTTTTGCTTACTATATATAAATTTTTGCTCAGGCGTTTTCAGTTAATTTAAAAATCCTCTCAGCTAATCTGTCCCTCAAAGTTATAAGATACACACTTTGTATCTAATACACACAAATACACACTAGACCCAGGTCTATACATCATCCATTACGTAATTCGATTTTTTACCTACAATAGTCAATAAAAATTAGCTTATAGATTGTACGGTGTACGTTCTCCCTTTTACCTACTCTATTCATTATGTACATAATTTATCCCACAGAAAAATAAATTCTGATTTTTTTTTTTAACCATATCATTGTTTGTCTAACTTAAATTTTGTCTAAATTAAAGTATTATCTTTGAATTTTTATATTATATAATACTCACTTGTTCTGTATAAAAATTTGTAATGTAAAGAAAAATTCGTCATCTAACTTGAAGTAGTTAGGATGTTATTTTCTCATTTGTATTGTATTAATGGTACCCTATTAGATTATTGTATAAATATCATTTTTTTAAAGGGGAGAGCAATGTAAAATGAATGAATAATCAATATTCATTTTTACATAAGAACCAAAATCGCTAACGCGAGTTTGGATAATAATTTTACTTGTAGCTTCCTATTTTTTGTTCGTGTCACAACCCTACGATCTACCATATCTATGGTTTAGTCGTATCCATTTTCCATTTGTTATAGAAGTTATTATAATTAATTATGATTGTCTTGCATCTCACCCTCGACCCTAGATTATACATACACATTGCATATAAGATGATTGGAACCCGTAGTTGTGCTTCTTAGTCCTTGATACCCACTCTGTCTTTAATTCGTTTCTTTTAGGTCCTCCCTAATAATGACTTATACTGTACGTATGACAATGTGAATAACTATGACGTCATAAAGTAACAATTCTCTTCACGTTTTCCATACCTTGAACACTGAATCACGTGTTTAGTATTTGGACATCTTCCGTATTGAATGTATGGTAAATTCTTTAATAATAATAATAATAATAATAATAATAAAAAGAAAAAAAAACTTCATTCTCTATACATCATTATTTATGTTGTTTCCTACCTATTGTCTACTGATACCTATCAACCTATCAGTCCATATTTTAAGCGTCTCTATATTACGCACACAACCTATTGTATTACGTACATGTGCGTTCACCCCTCACAAGACATTCATTAGGCTTAAAGTAGTTGAGTGGTCGAATTCGCGAATCACAGCAAAAGCGAACGTTTCTAAGATAAACAACATCTTTCGCCCTGATCCAAATTTATAACATATTATAATGTAATATAACATATTATGTTGTATATAAATTATCTTGTCATGTCTCATGTACTTGTGTTGTACTAATGACCATATATAATGACCATATATAATAACCATATATAATAACCATATATAATAACCATATATAATAACCACATAATATAACCATATATAATAACCATATAATATAACCATATAATATAACCATATAATATAACCATATATTATAACCATATATTATAACCATATATAAATATATAAAAACACTGTAAGAATGGTAAACGACGTAATGTACTTCAATGAAACTATAATTGAATGTAATGACTTTATATATAATGTAAGAATGTACTTTAATAGAACTGCAAGGGACAATCATAAGCGAATGGGAAGTAATCCATAATCGAAATCATAATTGTAATAAACCCAAACGAAAATGTACTCAGTCGTGTACTTCAATTGTACTTATGTACTACTATGAAATGATATCGCCTTCAGTAATGAAGATTCGGCAAAAAAAAATAAGATTAGTTTTTATTTTTATTTATTTATTTTTTTTTATTTGGAAACTTTCAAACACCTGATCGTGTTTAAAAGGGGGGAAACTTAACCTCCAACTGCCATCCCCCAACATTCAGGCATATATTATACATGTATTTGTAAAATGAAGGACACTTCATTACGGCTCTCTGCTTTGGTCACTGCTAAGACTCCCTTGTTAGCAGCTTCGCTGCGGGAAGGGGGCAGAGCAGAGGCCCCTTGCCTCCTTAACTTTTTTTAGATTCCGGCCTGAGCCATGGTCGAAAGAGGTCGAACCTCTACCCCTGTAAAATTCAGACCACTACCTGTAAATTTTTAAGAAGAAAATTACAGTAAGAGAAACTTTTTATTTTCCCCTTCGAGCCGTGCTCTCTTCAGAAGAACTTAGTAAAGTCGATAATTTTAGTACCAAGAGAAAGTATCAGAGTATTATAGAAAGAGAAGAATTAACAGAGTGTCGACCCCATAAAGCGAGAGAAATGAATTAGAAAGTTATAGAAGAAAAGTATCATAGAAGAAATATCCGTTGCTTGCCTCCTAACCAGAACCCCCCGTCGAATCCGAACCGACTCAGGGCCATAGACGGAGGGGTTAACAGACTGGCGACCCTGCCAGGATAAGAAGAAGATTTTTACAAGAAGATTTTTAAAAGAAGATTTTAACAAGAAGATTTTAACAAGAAGATTTTAACAAGAAGATTTTAACAAGTGGCCACTCTCTGGCCAAGATAGAAATTACCCTGCATCAGGATAAAACCATTTGACCGGCGTGTCACGACTTCCAGTTCGTAACATCCACCTTGAACCGGTGTGTCACGACTCCAAGTTCTCCACGCCTAGTTTTCATCCAAGAAGAAGTAGCCAGCAAGACGTCTTCAGGACACGTCTCTAAGGACTTCGCCCCAGAAATTTTTGTTAAGTACAGAGTTATTTTTTTAAGTAATTTGTAAGCATTTGAAAAGTCAGTACTATTAACAGTTAATATTTAGTATCAAGTCAGAATTTACAAGAAACACAGTGAACACTTCAGACACCAGTGATACATTTTTTTTTAGTGAAACACATTTAACTTCTGTGAAAATTACTAAGAGAAGTTAAATGTAAGAGAAGTTAAATGTAAGAGAAGTTAATTTCAAAGAGAGTTAATTTCAAGAGAGTTAATTTCAAGAGAGTTAATTTCAAGAGAGTTAATTTAAGAGTTATTTTCACTGTTATATTCAGTATAGAATAATTTTATTTATGTACCAAACATAATAGTACCGTACCTTCACGTACGTTCGAGTGAAATGTTGTTTACATTTTTTATTTTTTGTTTACAATTTTTTTCAATTTATTGAATTGAATTGACTTGCAAATTAAGAGAGAGAGTGTTTATAGAGAGTTTATAGATTTAGAGAGATATTTGAAGTCAGTTTTCGTTGCAAATAAGTTGCAAGTCAGTTTTGAAGTCAGTTTTCGTTGCAAATAAGTTGCAAGTCAGTTTTGAAGTCAGTTTTCGTTGCAAATAAGTTGCAAGTCAGTTTTGAAGTCAGTTTTCGTTGCAAATAAGTTGCAAGTCAGTTTTGAAGTCAGTTTTCGTTGCAAATAAGTTGCAAGTCAGTTTTGAAGTCAGTTTTCGTTGCAAATAAGTTGCAAGTCAGTTTTGAAGTCAGTTTTCGATGCAAATAAGTTGCAAGTCAGTTTTGAAGTCAGTTTTCGTTGCAAATAAGTTAAAAGTCAGTTTTGAAGTCAGTTTTAGTTGCAAAGAAGTTGCAAGTCAGTTTTGAAGTCAGTTTTATTTGCAAATAAGTTGCAAATCAGTTTTCAGAAGGTTGCGCCAAGTGGGACAACCAAACCCCAGAGATTTATAAAGATACTCGAAGTAGTTTCGAGTCAGTTTTATTTGCAAATAAGTTGAAAATCAGTTTTCAGAAGGTTGCGCCAAGAGGGACAACCAAACCCCAGAGATTTATATAGATACTCGAAGTAGTTTCGAGTCAGTTTTATTTGCAAATAAGTTGCAAATCAGTTTTCAGAAGGTTGCGCCAAGAGGGACAACCAAACCCCAGAGATTTATAAAGATACTCGAAGTAGTTTCGAGTCAGTTTTATTTGCAAATAAGTTGCAAATCAGTTTTCAGAAGGTTGCGCCAAGAGGGACAACCAAACCCCAGAGATTTATAAAGATACTCGAAGTAGTTTCGAGTCAGTTTTATTTGCAAATAAGTTGCAAATCAGTTTTCAGTTGGTTGCATCCAAAAGGGATAACCAAACCCCAGAGATTTATATAGATACTCGAGGTAGTTTCGAGTCAGTTTTAGTTGCAAATAAGTTGCAAATCAGTTTTCAGTTTCAGAAGGTTGCATCCAGAGGGACAACCGCCCCAGAGATTTCAGTTTTATTTCGAGTCAGTTTTATTTCGAGTCAGTTTTATTTCGAGTCAGTTTTTTTCGAGTCAGTTTTATTTCGAGTCAGTTTTATTTCGAGTCCCAAGTTAGTTTTCAATGCAGTCAATTGAATTCAACTTTTTCTTTGTAATTTAAGAGAATTTAATTTAAGAAAAATGTAAGTTAAGAATTTAATTGAACCTTTTTTTGTGTTGTAAAAGAGAATTTAATTCAACCTGAATTGACCGGGTTGCGTCTTTAGTTAACCTTTCTTTGTTTTGTTGTGAGAAGGAAATTGACCGATTTGTCTTTTCTTTTCATGCCAGTTTTGCGTATATAATATATAGTTATGTAATTCATTATTTGTAACCAAAATAGTTTTTACAATTGTTTGTAACGATTTTGGTAATTATTGTAATGTATATGAGGAACATGCCGTCCCTCCGTTTGTTGAACTCTTTTAATTTTTTGTTCTAAGTAGTGTGACAAGCAATCTTTTTTTAAAAAAAAGCAAAGTGCTCACGAAAGACTTATTGTCAATTTCAGACTTATATCCCCCGCTTAGTCACTCAATTCCCCCGAATGTAGTACTCCAAACTTTGTTTTTTATTTTATTTTTACTTTAACACCCCAACCCCAGTTGAACCCAGTGTCGACCAAAACCGTTTTTACAAAAGTTTTTAACGAGTTTTATAATTATTTTGATTATATGATGACAGAAATAGCGTAACAATTAATCGATCATGTACCTAATTTATCCTGCTCTGTACGATCGGGAAATTTACCCGTATGACCGCACATACCCTAAATTTCAGTCATTTAATTTTTAATAAAACTTCTACACAATAAAACAGATGTATTTGTCTATATGCAAACAAGTTTTCAGATTAAAAAAAAAATCAAATAATTCAAATTCTATCAACATTCAACGAAAGAGTATAATTTTTCTACTTAACATGCAAAAATTATTAAACCTTTTAATATTTTTTTTTTATATAAAAATAATTTTTAATGTAAAATTTAATTGAAATTATTAAAAGAAAAGATTGTTCGAAATGCTTCCCTTCCATTTCAATAACTTTTTTATTCTTGGCCGAAACTCATCTATGGCTCAATTTACTTTTATTTTTTTTAGAATATTATAAAATTGTATTTAGCTCGTTGAAATGCATAATTGATTTATATTTTTAATTTGTATTCTTAATTTTTTTTAATTAAATTATCATGGGGATGCTTCTGGTTAATGTTAATGGTTTATAGTTCATAGATAGCTACGAATGTTACTAGTCGAATTTAATTCCATCTTCAAAATTTAATTTTTAATACCGCTAGATTTACTTTCATTAATTGTAAGGTCCTCTAAGTACATTTCTTTTTATTACCTTAATACGTGTAACTGATTTAATTAAATACTTAAATACTACCTTGAACTTAAAGGATTTTATAATAATAATAATAATAATGATAATAATAATAATAACAACAATAATTGACTCAAAAGATTTTATAACCCTAAACCCATCTTAAATTATTATACATTATTTTTAAACTTTGTTAATTCAAAAACCTCCCAAATCCCTACACATACACACGCATGTATGCGCACTATATATATATATATATATATTATATATATATAACCTTATGCTAAAATCATTGGATGTCACAATAAACTATTTCATAGCGTGTAAGTGCTAACTGTGCTATTTATATAGTCCTACGCATTTTTGCTTACTATATATAAATTTTTGCTCAGGCGTTTATTCAGTTAATTTAAAAATCCTCTCAGCTAATCTGTCCCTCAAAGTTATAAGATACACACTTTGTATCTAATACACACAAATACACACTAGACCACAGGTCTATACATCATCCATTACGTAATTCGATTTTTTACCTACAATAGTCAATAAAAATTAGCTTATAGATTGTACGGTGTACGTTCTCCCCTTTTACCTACTCTATTCATTATGTACATAATTTATCCCACAGAAAAATAAAATTCTGATTTTTTTTTTTAACCATATCATTGTTTGTCTAACTTAAATTTTGTCTAAATTAAAGTATTAATCTTTGAATTTTTTATATTATATAATAACTCACTTGTTCTGTATAAAAATTTGTAATGTAAAGAAAAATTCGTCATCTAACTTGAAGTAGTTAGGATGTTATTTTCTCATTTGTATTGTATTAATGGTACCCTATTAGATTATTGTATAAATATCATTTTTTTAAAGGGGAGAGCAATGTAAAAATGAAATGAATAATCAATATTCATTTTTACATAAGAACCAAAATCGCTTAACGCGAGTTTGGATAATAATTTTACTTGTAGCTTCCTATTTTTTGTTCGTGTCACAACCCTACGATCTACCATATCTATGGTTTAGTCGTATCCATTTTCCATTTGTTATAGAAGTTATTATAATTAATTATGATTGTCTTGCATCTCACCCTCGACCCTAGATTATACATACACATTGCATATAAGATGATTGGAACCCGTAGTTGTGCTTCTTAGTCCTTGATACCCACTCTGTCTTTAATTCGTTTCTTTTAGGTCCTCCCTAATAATGACTTATACTGTACGTATGACAATGTGAATAACTATGACGTCATAAAGTAACAATTCTCTTCACGTTTTCCATACCTTGAACACTGAATCACGTGTTTAGTATTTGGACATCTTCCGTATTGAATGTATGGTAAATTCTTTAATAATAATAATAATAATAATAATAATAAAAAGAAAAAAAAACTTCATTCTCTATACATCATTATTTATGTTGTTTCCTACCTATTGTCTACTGATACCTATCAACCTATCAGTCCATATTTTAAGCGTCTCTATATTACGCACACAACCTATTGTATTACGTACATGTGCGTTCACCCCTCACAAGACATTCATTAGGCTTAAAGTAGTTGAGTGGTCGAATTCGCGAATCACAGCAAAAGCGAACGTTTCTAAGATAAACAACATCTTTCGCCCTGATCCAAATTTATAACATATTATAATGTAATATAACATATTATGTTGTATATAAATTATCTTGTCATGTCTCATGTACTTGTGTTGTACTAATGACCATATATAATGACCATATATAATAACCATATATAATAACCATATATAATAACCATATATAATAACCACATAATATAACCATATATAATAACCATATAATATAACCATATAATATAACCATATAATATAACCATATATTATAACCATATATTATAACCATATATAAATATATAAAAACACTGTAAGAATGGTAAACGACGTAATGTACTTCAATGAAACTATAATTGAATGTAATGACTTTATATATAATGTAAGAATGTACTTTAATAGAACTGCAAGGGACAATCATAAGCGAATGGGAAGTAATCCATAATCGAAATCATAATTGTAATAAACCCAAACGAAAATGTACTCAGTCGTGTACTTCAATTGTACTTATGTACTACTATGAAATGATATCGCCTTCAGTAATGAAGATTCGGCAAAAAAAAATAAGATTAGTTTTTATTTTTATTTATTTATTTTTTTTTTATTTGGAAACTTTCAAACACCTGATCGTGTTTAAAAGGGGGGAAACTTAACCTCCAACTGCCATCCCCCAACATTCAGGCATATATTATACATGTATTTGTAAAATGAAGGACACTTCATTACGGCTCTCTGCTTTGGTCACTGCTAAGACTCCCTTGTTAGCAGCTTCGCTGCGGGAAGGGGGCAGAGCAGAGGCCCCTTGCCTCCTTAACTTTTTTTAGATTCCGGCCTGAGCCATGGTCGAAAGAGGTCGAACCTCTACCCCTGTAAAATTCAGACCACTACCTGTAAATTTTTAAGAAGAAAATTACAGTAAGAGAAACTTTTTATTTTCCCCTTCGAGCCGTGCTCTCTTCAGAAGAACTTAGTAAAGTCGATAATTTTAGTACCAAGAGAAAGTATCAGAGTATTATAGAAAGAGAAGAATTAACAGAGTGTCGACCCCATAAAGCGAGAGAAATGAATTAGAAAGTTATAGAAGAAAAGTATCATAGAAGAAATATCCGTTGCTTGCCTCCTAACCAGAACCCCCCGTCGAATCCGAACCGACTCAGGGCCATAGACGGAGGGGTTAACAGACTGGCGACCCTGCCAGGATAAGAAGAAGATTTTTACAAGAAGATTTTTAAAAGAAGATTTTAACAAGAAGATTTTAACAAGAAGATTTTAACAAGAAGATTTTAACAAGTGGCCACTCTCTGGCCAAGATAGAAATTACCCTGCATCAGGATAAAACCATTTGACCGGCGTGTCACGACTTCCAGTTCGTAACATCCACCCTTGAACCGGTGTGTCACGACTCCAAGTTCTCCACGCCTAGTTTTCATCCAAGAAGAAGTAGCCAGCAAGACGTCTTCAGGACACGTCTCTAAGGACTTCGCCCCAGAAATTTTTGTTAAGTACAGAGTTATTTTTTTAAGTAATTTGTAAGCATTTGAAAAGTCAGTACTATTAACAGTTAATATTTAGTATCAAGTCAGAATTTACAAGAAACACAGTGAACACTTCAGACACCAGTGATACATTTTTTTTTTAGTGAAACACATTTAACTTCTGTGAAAATTACTAAGAGAAGTTAAATGTAAGAGAAGTTAAATGTAAGAGAAGTTAATTTCAAAGAGAGTTAATTTCAAGAGAGTTAATTTCAAGAGAGTTAATTTCAAGAGAGTTAATTTAAGAGTTATTTTCACTGTTATATTCAGTATAGAATAATTTTATTTATGTACCAAACATAATAGTACCGTACCTTCACGTACGTTCGAGTGAAATGTTGTTTACATTTTTTATTTTTTGTTTACAATTTTTTTCAATTTATTGAATTGAATTGACTTGCAAATTAAGAGAGAGAGTGTTTATAGAGAGTTTATAGATTTAGAGAGATATTTGAAGTCAGTTTTCGTTGCAAATAAGTTGCAAGTCAGTTTTGAAGTCAGTTTTCGTTGCAAATAAGTTGCAAGTCAGTTTTGAAGTCAGTTTTCGTTGCAAATAAGTTGCAAGTCAGTTTTGAAGTCAGTTTTCGTTGCAAATAAGTTGCAAGTCAGTTTTGAAGTCAGTTTTCGTTGCAAATAAGTTGCAAGTCAGTTTTGAAGTCAGTTTTCGTTGCAAATAAGTTGCAAGTCAGTTTTGAAGTCAGTTTTCGATGCAAATAAGTTGCAAGTCAGTTTTGAAGTCAGTTTTCGTTGCAAATAAGTTAAAAGTCAGTTTTGAAGTCAGTTTTAGTTGCAAAGAAGTTGCAAGTCAGTTTTGAAGTCAGTTTTATTTGCAAATAAGTTGCAAATCAGTTTTCAGAAGGTTGCGCCAAGTGGGACAACCAAACCCCAGAGATTTATAAAGATACTCGAAGTAGTTTCGAGTCAGTTTTATTTGCAAATAAGTTGAAAATCAGTTTTCAGAAGGTTGCGCCAAGAGGGACAACCAAACCCCAGAGATTTATATAGATACTCGAAGTAGTTTCGAGTCAGTTTTATTTGCAAATAAGTTGCAAATCAGTTTTCAGAAGGTTGCGCCAAGAGGGACAACCAAACCCCAGAGATTTATAAAGATACTCGAAGTAGTTTCGAGTCAGTTTTATTTGCAAATAAGTTGCAAATCAGTTTTCAGAAGGTTGCGCCAAGAGGGACAACCAAACCCCAGAGATTTATAAAGATACTCGAAGTAGTTTCGAGTCAGTTTTATTTGCAAATAAGTTGCAAATCAGTTTTCAGTTGGTTGCATCCAAAAGGGATAACCAAACCCCAGAGATTTATATAGATACTCGAGGTAGTTTCGAGTCAGTTTTAGTTGCAAATAAGTTGCAAATCAGTTTTCAGTTTCAGAAGGTTGCATCCAGAGGGACAACCGCCCCAGAGATTTCAGTTTTATTTCGAGTCAGTTTTATTTCGAGTCAGTTTTATTTCGAGTCAGTTTTATTTCGAGTCAGTTTTATTTCGAGTCAGTTTTATTTCGAGTCCCAAGTTAGTTTTCAATGCAGTCAATTGAATTCAACTTTTTCTTTGTAATTTAAGAGAATTTAATTTAAGAAAAATGTAAGTTAAGAATTTAATTGAACCTTTTTTTGTGTTGTAAAAGAGAATTTAATTCAACCTGAATTGACCGGGTTGCGTCTTTAGTTAACCTTTCTTTGTTTTGTTGTGAGAAGGAAATTGACCGATTTGTCTTTTCTTTTCATGCCAGTTTTGCGTATATAAATATATAGTTATGTAATTCATTATTTGTAACCAAAATAGTTTTTACAATTGTTTGTAACGATTTTGGTAATTATTGTAATGTATATGAGGAACATGCCGTCCCTCCGTTTGTTGAACTCTTTTAATTTTTTGTTCTAAGTAGTGTGACAAGCAATCTTTTTTTAAAAAAAAGCAAAGTGCTCACGAAAGACTTATTGTCAATTTCAGACTTATATCCCCCGCTTAGTCACTCAATTCCCCCGAATGTAGTACTCCAAACTTTGTTTTTTTATTTTATTTTTACTTTAACACCCCAACCCCAGTTGAACCCAGTGTCGACCAAAACCGTTTTTACAAAAGTTTTTAACGAGTTTTATAATTATTTTGATTATATGATGACAGAAATAGCGTAACAATTAATCGATCATGTACCTAATTTATCCTGCTCTGTACGATCGGGAAATTTACCCGTATGACCGCACATACCCTAAATTTCAGTCATTTAATTTTTAATAAAACTTCTACACAATAAAACAGATGTATTTGTCTATATGCAAACAAGTTTTCAGATTAAAAAAAAATCAAATAATTAAAATTCTATCAACATTCAACGAAAGAGTATAATTTTTCTACTTAACATGCAAAAATTATTAAACCTTTTTAATATTTTTTTTTTATATAAAAATAATTTTTAATGTAAAATTTAATTGAAATTATTAAAAGAAAAGATTGTTCGAAATGCTTCCCTTCCATTTCAATAACTTTTTTATTCTTGGCCGAAACTCATCTATGGCTCAATTTACTTTTATTTTTTTTAGAATATTATAAAATTGTATTTAGCTCGTTGAAATGCATAATTGATTTATATTTTTAATTTGTATTCTTAATTTTTTTTAATTAAATTATCATGGGGATGCTTCTGGTTAATGTTAATGGTTATATAGTTCATAGATAGCTACGAATGTTACTAGTCGAATTTAATTCCATCTTCAAAATTTAATTTTTAATACCGCTAGATTTACTTTCATTAATTGTAAGGTCCTCTAAGTACATTTCTTTTTATTACCTTAATACGTGTAACTGATTTAATTAAATACTTAAATACTACCTTGAACTTAAAGGATTTTATAATAATAATAATAATAATGATAATAATAATAATAACAACAATAATTGACTCAAAAGATTTTATAACCCTAAACCCATCTTAAATTATTATACATTATTTTTAAACTTTGTTAATTCAAAAACCTCCCAAATCCCTACACATACACACGCATGTATGCGCACTATATATATATATATATATATATATATATATACAAACCTTATGCTAAAATCATTGGATGTCACAATAAACTATTTCATAGCGTGTAAGTGCTAACTGTGCTATTTATATAGTCCTACGCATTTTTGCTTACTATATATAAATTTTTGCTCAGGCGTTTATTCAGTTAATTTAAAAATCCTCTCAGCTAATCTGTCCCTCAAAGTTATAAGATACACACTTTGTATCTAATACACACAAATACACACTAGACCACAGGTCTATACATCATCCATTACGTAATTCGATTTTTTACCTACAATAGTCAATAAAAATTAGCTTATAGATTGTACGGTGTACGTTCTCCCTTTTACCTACTCTATTCATTATGTACATAATTTATCCCACAGAAAAATAAAATTCTGATTTTTTTTTTTAACCATATCATTGTTTGTCTAACTTAAATTTTGTCTAAATTAAAGTATTAATCTTTGAATTTTTTATATTATATAATAACTCACTTGTTCTGTATAAAAATTTGTAATGTAAAGAAAAATTCGTCATCTAACTTGAAGTAGTTAGGATGTTATTTTCTCATTTGTATTGTATTAATGGTACCCTATTAGATTATTGTATAAATATCATTTTTTTAAAGGGGAGAGCAATGTAAAAATGAAATGAATAATCAATATTCATTTTTACATAAGAACCAAAATCGCTTAACGCGAGTTTGGATAATAATTTTACTTGTAGCTTCCTATTTTTTGTTCGTGTCACAACCCTACGATCTACCATATCTATGGTTTAGTCGTATCCATTTTCCATTTGTTATAGAAGTTATTATAATTAATTATGATTGTCTTGCATCTCACCCTCGACCCTAGATTATACATACACATTGCATATAAGATGATTGGAACCCGTAGTTGTGCTTCTTAGTCCTTGATACCCACTCTGTCTTTAATTCGTTTCTTTTAGGTCCTCCCTAATAATGACTTATACTGTACGTATGACAATGTGAATAACTATGACGTCATAAAGTAACAATTCTCTTCACGTTTTCCATACCTTGAACACTGAATCACGTGTTTAGTATTTGGACATCTTCCGTATTGAATGTATGGTAAATTCTTTAATAATAATAATAATAATAATAATAAAAAGAAAAAAAAACTTCATTCTCTATACATCATTATTTATGTTGTTTCCTACCTATTGTCTACTGATACCTATCAACCTATCAGTCCATATTTTAAGCGTCTCTATATTACGCACACAACCTATTGTATTACGTACATGTGCGTTCACCCCTCACAAGACATTCATTAGGCTTAAAGTAGTTGAGTGGTCGAATTCGCGAATCACAGCAAAAGCGAACGTTTCTAAGATAAACAACATCTTTCGCCCTGATCCAAATTTATAACATATTATAATGTAATATAACATATTATGTTGTATATAAATTATCTTGTCATGTCTCATGTACTTGTGTTGTACTAATGACCATATATAATGACCATATATAATAACCATATATAATAACCATATATAATAACCACATAATATAACCATATATAATAACCATATAATAACCATATAATATAACCATATAATATAACCATATATTATAACCATATATTATAACCATATATAAATATATAAAAACACTGTAAGAATGGTAAACGACGTAATGTACTTCAATGAAACTATAATTGAATGTAATGACTTTATATATAATGTAAGAATGTACTTTAATAGAACTGCAAGGGACAATCATAAGCGAATGGGAAGTAATCCATAATCGAAATCATAATTGTAATAAACCCAAACGAAAATGTACTCAGTCGTGTACTTCAATTGTACTTATGTACTACTATGAAATGATATCGCCTTCAGTAATGAAGATTCGGCAAAAAAAAATAAGATTAGTTTTTATTTTTATTTATTTTTTTTTTTTATTTGGAAACTTTCAAACACCTGATCGTGTTTAAAAGGGGGGAAACTTAACCTCCAACTGCCATCCCCCAACATTCAGGCATATATTATACATGTATTTGTAAAATGAAGGACACTTCATTACGGCTCTCTGCTTTGGTCACTGCTAAGACTCCCTTGTTAGCAGCTTCGCTGCGGGAAGGGGGCAGAGCAGAGGCCCCTTGCCTCCTTAACTTTTTTTAGATTCCGGCCTGAGCCATGGTCGAAAGAGGTCGAACCTCTACCCCTGTAAAATTCAGACCACTACCTGTAAATTTTTAAGAAGAAAATTACAGTAAGAGAAACTTTTTATTTTCCCCTTCGAGCCGTGCTCTCTTCAGAAGAACTTAGTAAAGTCGATAATTTTAGTACCAAGAGAAAGTATCAGAGTATTATAGAAAGAGAAGAATTAACAGAGTGTCGACCCCATAAAGCGAGAGAAATGAATTAGAAAGTTATAGAAGAAAAGTATCATAGAAGAAATATCCGTTGCTTGCCTCCTAACCAGAACCCCCCGTCGAATCCGAACCGACTCAGGGCCATAGACGGAGGGGTTAACAGACTGGCGACCCTGCCAGGATAAGAAGAAGATTTTTACAAGAAGATTTTTAAAAGAAGATTTTAACAAGAAGATTTTAACAAGAAGATTTTAACAAGAAGATTTTAACAAGTGGCCACTCTCTGGCCAAGATAGAAATTACCCTGCATCAGGATAAAACCATTTGACCGGCGTGTCACGACTTCCAGTTCGTAACATCCACCCTTGAACCGGTGTGTCACGACTCCAAGTTCTCCACGCCTAGTTTTCATCCAAGAAGAAGTAGCCAGCAAGACGTCTTCAGGACACGTCTCTAAGGACTTCGCCCCAGAAATTTTTGTTAAGTACAGAGTTATTTTTTTAAGTAATTTGTAAGCATTTGAAAAGTCAGTACTATTAACAGTTAATATTTAGTATCAAGTCAGAATTTACAAGAAACACAGTGAACACTTCAGACACCAGTGATACATTTTTTTTTTAGTGAAACACATTTAACTTCTGTGAAAATTACTAAGAGAAGTTAAATGTAAGAGAAGTTAAATGTAAGAGAAGTTAATTTCAAAGAGAGTTAATTTCAAGAGAGTTAATTTCAAGAGAGTTAATTTCAAGAGAGTTAATTTAAGAGTTATTTTCACTGTTATATTCAGTATAGAATAATTTTATTTATGTACCAAACATAATAGTACCGTACCTTCACGTACGTTCGAGTGAAATGTTGTTTACATTTTTTATTTTTTGTTTACAATTTTTTTCAATTTATTGAATTGAATTGACTTGCAAATTAAGAGAGAGAGTGTTTATAGAGAGTTTATAGATTTAGAGAGATATTTGAAGTCAGTTTTCGTTGCAAATAAGTTGCAAGTCAGTTTTGAAGTCAGTTTTCGTTGCAAATAAGTTGCAAGTCAGTTTTGAAGTCAGTTTTCGTTGCAAATAAGTTGCAAGTCAGTTTTGAAGTCAGTTTTCGTTGCAAATAAGTTGCAAGTCAGTTTTGAAGTCAGTTTTCGTTGCAAATAAGTTGCAAGTCAGTTTTGAAGTCAGTTTTCGTTGCAAATAAGTTGCAAGTCAGTTTTGAAGTCAGTTTTCGATGCAAATAAGTTGCAAGTCAGTTTTGAAGTCAGTTTTCGTTGCAAATAAGTTAAAAGTCAGTTTTGAAGTCAGTTTTAGTTGCAAAGAAGTTGCAAGTCAGTTTTGAAGTCAGTTTTATTTGCAAATAAGTTGCAAATCAGTTTTCAGAAGGTTGCGCCAAGTGGGACAACCAAACCCCAGAGATTTATAAAGATACTCGAAGTAGTTTCGAGTCAGTTTTATTTGCAAATAAGTTGAAAATCAGTTTTCAGAAGGTTGCGCCAAGAGGGACAACCAAACCCCAGAGATTTATATAGATACTCGAAGTAGTTTCGAGTCAGTTTTATTTGCAAATAAGTTGCAAATCAGTTTTCAGAAGGTTGCGCCAAGAGGGACAACCAAACCCCAGAGATTTATAAAGATACTCGAAGTAGTTTCGAGTCAGTTTTATTTGCAAATAAGTTGCAAATCAGTTTTCAGAAGGTTGCGCCAAGAGGGACAACCAAACCCCAGAGATTTATAAAGATACTCGAAGTAGTTTCGAGTCAGTTTTATTTGCAAATAAGTTGCAAATCAGTTTTCAGTTGGTTGCATCCAAAAGGGATAACCAAACCCCAGAGATTTATATAGATACTCGAGGTAGTTTCGAGTCAGTTTTAGTTGCAAATAAGTTGCAAATCAGTTTTCAGTTTCAGAAGGTTGCATCCAGAGGGACAACCGCCCCAGAGATTTCAGTTTTATTTCGAGTCAGTTTTATTTCGAGTCAGTTTTATTTCGAGTCAGTTTTATTTCGAGTCAGTTTTATTTCGAGTCAGTTTTATTTCGAGTCCCAAGTTAGTTTTCAATGCAGTCAATTGAATTCAACTTTTTCTTTGTAATTTAAGAGAATTTAATTTAAGAAAAATGTAAGTTAAGAATTTAATTGAACCTTTTTTTGTGTTGTAAAAGAGAATTTAATTCAACCTGAATTGACCGGGTTGCGTCTTTAGTTAACCTTTCTTTGTTTTGTTGTGAGAAGGAAATTGACCGATTTGTCTTTTCTTTTCATGCCAGTTTTGCGTATATAAATATATAGTTATGTAATTCATTATTTGTAACCAAAATAGTTTTTACAATTGTTTGTAACGATTTTGGTAATTATTGTAATGTATATGAGGAACATGCCGTCCCTCCGTTTGTTGAACTCTTTTAATTTTTTGTTCTAAGTAGTGTGACAAGCAATCTTTTTTTAAAAAAAAGCAAAGTGCTCACGAAAGACTTATTGTCAATTTCAGACTTATATCCCCCGCTTAGTCACTCAATTCCCCCGAATGTAGTACTCCAAACTTTGTTTTTTTATTTTATTTTTACTTTAACACCCCAACCCCAGTTGAACCCAGTGTCGACCAAAACCGTTTTTACAAAAGTTTTTAACGAGTTTTATAATTATTTTGATTATATGATGACAGAAATAGCGTAACAATTAATCGATCATGTACCTAATTTATCCTGCTCTGTACGATCGGGAAATTTACCCGTATGACCGCACATACCCTAAATTTCAGTCATTTAATTTTTAATAAAACTTCTACACAATAAAACAGATGTATTTGTCTATATGCAAACAAGTTTTCAGATTAAAAAAAAAATCAAATAATTAAATTCTATCAACATTCAACGAAAGAGTATAATTTTTCTACTTAACATGCAAAAATTATTAAACCTTTTTAATATTTTTTTTTTATATAAAAATATTTTTAATGTAAAATTTAATTGAAATTATTAAAAGAAAAGATTGTTCGAAATGCTTCCCTTCCATTTCAATAACTTTTTTATTCTTGGCCGAAACTCATCTATGGCTCAATTTACTTTTATTTTTTTTAGAATATTATAAAATTGTATTTAGCTCGTTGAAATGCATAATTGATTTATATTTTTAATTTGTATTCTTAATTTTTTTTAATTAAATTATCATGGGGATGCTTCTGGTTAATGTTAATGGTTATATAGTTCATAGATAGCTACGAATGTTACTAGTCGAATTTAATTCCATCTTCAAAATTTAATTTTTAATACCGCTAGATTTACTTTCATTAATTGTAAGGTCCTCTAAGTACATTTCTTTTTATTACCTTAATACGTGTAACTGATTTAATTAAATACTTAAATACTACCTTGAACTTAAAGGATTTTATAATAATAATAATAATAATGATAATAATAATAATAACAACAATAATTGACTCAAAAGATTTTATAACCCTAAACCCATCTTAAATTATTATACATTATTTTTAAACTTTGTTAATTCAAAAACCTCCCAAATCCCTACACATACACACGCATGTATGCGCACTATATATATATATATATATATATATATATATACAAACCTTATGCTAAAATCATTGGATGTCACAATAAACTATTTCATAGCGTGTAAGTGCTAACTGTGCTATTTATATAGTCCTACGCATTTTTGCTTACTATATATAAATTTTTGCTCAGGCGTTTATTCAGTTAATTTAAAAATCCTCTCAGCTAATCTGTCCCTCAAAGTTATAAGATACACACTTTGTATCTAATACACACAAATACACACTAGACCACAGGTCTATACATCATCCATTACGTAATTCGATTTTTTACCTACAATAGTCAATAAAAATTAGCTTATAGATTGTACGGTGTACGTTCTCCCTTTTACCTACTCTATTCATTATGTACATAATTTATCCCACAGAAAAATAAAATTCTGATTTTTTTTTTTAACCATATCATTGTTTGTCTAACTTAAATTTTGTCTAAATTAAAGTATTAATCTTTGAATTTTTTATATTATATAATAACTCACTTGTTCTGTATAAAAATTTGTAATGTAAAGAAAAATTCGTCATCTAACTTGAAGTAGTTAGGATGTTATTTTCTCATTTGTATTGTATTAATGGTACCCTATTAGATTATTGTATAAATATCATTTTTTTAAAGGGGAGAGCAATGTAAAAATGAAATGAATAATCAATATTCATTTTTACATAAGAACCAAAATCGCTTAACGCGAGTTTGGATAATAATTTTACTTGTAGCTTCCTATTTTTTGTTCGTGTCACAACCCTACGATCTACCATATCTATGGTTTAGTCGTATCCATTTTCCATTTGTTATAGAAGTTATTATAATTAATTATGATTGTCTTGCATCTCACCCTCGACCCTAGATTATACATACACATTGCATATAAGATGATTGGAACCCGTAGTTGTGCTTCTTAGTCCTTGATACCCACTCTGTCTTTAATTCGTTTCTTTTAGGTCCTCCCTAATAATGACTTATACTGTACGTATGACAATGTGAATAACTATGACGTCATAAAGTAACAATTCTCTTCACGTTTTCCATACCTTGAACACTGAATCACGTGTTTAGTATTTGGACATCTTCCGTATTGAATGTATGGTAAATTCTTTATATAATAATAATAATAATAATAATAATATAAAAGAAAAAAAAAACTTCATTCTCTATACATCATTATTTATGTTGTTTCCTACCTATTGTCTACTGATACCTATCAACCTATCAGTCCATATTTTAAGCGTCTCTATATTACGCACACAACCTATTGTATTACGTACATGTGCGTTCACCCCTCACAAGACATTCATTAGGCTTAAAGTAGTTGAGTGGTCGAATTCGCGAATCACAGCAAAAGCGAACGTTTCTAAGATAAACAACATCTTTCGCCCTGATCCAAATTTATAACATATTATAATGTAATATAACATATTATGTTGTATATAAATTATTGTCATGTCTCATGTACTTGTGTTGTACTAATGACCATATATAATGACCATTATAATAACCATATATAATAACCATATATAATAACCATATATAATAACCACATAATATAACCAATATAATAACCATATAATATAACCATATAATATAACCATATAATATAACCATATATTATAACCATATATAAACCATATATAAATATATAAAAACACTGTAAGAATGGTAAACGACGTAATGTACTTCAATGAAACTATAATTGAATGTAATGACTTTATATATAATGTAAGAATGTACTTTAATAGAACTGCAAGGGACAATCATAAGCGAATGGGAAGTAATCCATAATCGAAATCATAATTGTAATAAACCCAAACGAAAATGTACTCAGTCGTGTACTTCAATTGTACTTATGTACTACTATGAAATGATATCGCCTTCAGTAATGAAGATTCGGCAAAAAAAAATAAGATTAGTTTTTATTTTTATTTATTTTTTTTTTTTATTTGGAAACTTTCAAACACCTGATCGTGTTTAAAAGGGGGGAAACTTAACCTCCAACTGCCATCCCCCAACATTCAGGCATATATTATACATGTATTTGTAAAATGAAGGACACTTCATTACGGCTCTCTGCTTTGGTCACTGCTAAGACTCCCTTGTTAGCAGCTTCGCTGCGGGAAGGGGGCAGAGCAGAGGCCCCTTGCCTCCTTAACTTTTTTTAGATTCCGGCCTGAGCCATGGTCGAAAGAGGTCGAACCTCTACCCCTGTAAAATTCAGACCACTACCTGTAAATTTTTAAGAAGAAAATTACAGTAAGAGAAACTTTTTATTTTCCCCTTCGAGCCGTGCTCTCTTCAGAAGAACTTAGTAAAGTCGATAATTTTAGTACCAAGAGAAAGTATCAGAGTATTATAGAAAGAGAAGAATTAACAGAGTGTCGACCCCATAAAGCGAGAGAAAAGAATTAGAAAGTTATAGAAGAAAAGTATCATAGAAGAAATATCCGTTGCTTGCCTCCTAACCAGAACCCCCCGTCGAATCCGAACCGACTCAGGGCCATAGACGGAGGGGTTAACAGACTGGCGACCCTGCCAGGATAAGAAGAAGATTTTTACAAGAAGATTTTTAAAGAAGATTTTAACAAGAAGATTTTAACAAGAAGATTTTAACAAGAAGATTTTAACAAGTGGCCACTCTCTGGCCAAGATAGAAATTACCCTGCATCAGGATAAAACCATTTGACCGGCGTGTCACGACTTCCAGTTCGTAACATCCACCCTTGAACCGGTGTGTCACGACTCCAAGTTCTCCACGCCTAGTTTTCATCCAAGAAGAAGTAGCCAGCAAGACGTCTTCAGGACACGTCTCTAAGGACTTCGCCCCAGAAATTTTTGTTAAGTACAGTTATTTTTTTAAGTAATTTGTAAGCATTTGAAAAGTCAGTACTATTAACAGTTAATATTTAGTATCAAGTCAGAATTTACAAGAAACACAGTGAACACTTCAGACACCAGTGATACATTTTTTTTTAGTGAAACACATTTAACTTCTGTGAAAATTACTAAGAGAAGTTAAATGTAAGAGAAGTTAAATGTAAGAGAAGTTAATTTCAAAGAGAGTTAATTTCAAGAGAGTTAATTTCAAGAGAGTTAATTTCAAGAGAGTTAATTTAAGAGTTATTTTCACTGTTATATTCAGTATAGAATAATTTTATTTATGTACCAAACATAATAGTACCGTACCTTCACGTACGTTCGAGTGAAATGTTGTTTACATTTTTTATTTTTTGTTTACAATTTTTTTCAATTTATTGAATTGAATTGACTTGCAAATTAAGAGAGAGAGTGTTTATAGAGAGTTATAGATTTAGAGAGATATTTGAAGTCAGTTTTCGTTGCAAATAAGTTGCAAGTCAGTTTTGAAGTCAGTTTTCGTTGCAAATAAGTTGCAAGTCAGTTTTGAAGTCAGTTTTCGTTGCAAATAAGTTGCAAGTCAGTTTTGAAGTCAGTTTTCGTTGCAAATAAGTTGCAAGTCAGTTTTGAAGTCAGTTTTCGTTGCAAATAAGTTGCAAGTCAGTTTTGAAGTCAGTTTTCGTTGCAAATAAGTTGCAAGTCAGTTTTGAAGTCAGTTTTCGTTGCAAATAAGTTGCAAGTCAGTTTTGAAGTCAGTTTTCGTTGCAAATAAGTTAAAAGTCAGTTTTGAAGTCAGTTTTAGTTGCAAAGAAGTTGCAAGTCAGTTTGAAGTCAGTTTTATTTGCAAATAAGTTGCAAATCAGTTTTCAGAAGGTTGCGCCAAGTGGGACAACCAAACCCCAGAGATTTATAAAGATACTCGAAGTAGTTTCGAGTCAGTTTTATTTGCAAATAAGTTGCAAATCAGTTTTCAGAAGGTTGCGCCAAGAGGGACAACCAAACCCCAGAGATTTATAAAGATACTCGAAGTAGTTTCGAGTCAGTTTTATTTGCAAATAAGTTGCAAATCAGTTTTCAGTTGGTTGCATCCAAAAGGGATAACCAAACCCCAGAGATTTATATAGATACTCGAGGTAGTTTCGAGTCATTTTAGTTGCAAATAAGTTGCAAATCAGTTTTCAGTTTCAGAAGGTTGCATCCAGAGGGACAACCGCCCCAGAGATTTCAGTTTTATTTCGAGTCAGTTTTATTTCGAGTCAGTTTTATTTCGTCAGTTTTATTTCGAGTCAGTTTTATTTCGAGTCAGTTTTATTTCGAGTCCCAAGTTAGTTTTCAATGCAGTAAATTGAATTCAAGTTTTTCTTTGTAATTTAAGAGAATTTAATTTAAGAAAAATGTAAGTTAAGAATTTAATTGAACCTTTTTTTGTGTTTGTAAAAGAGAATTTAATTCAACCTGAATTGACCGGGTTGCGTCTTTAGTTAACCTTTCTTTGTTTTGTTGTGAGAAGGAAATTGACCGATTTGTCTTTTCTTTTCATGCCAGTTTTGCGTATATACATATATAGTTATGTAATTCATTATTTGTAACCAAAATAGTTTTTACAATTGTTTGTAACGATTTTGGTAATTATTGTAATGTATATGAGGAACATGCCGTCCCTCCGTTTGTTGAACTCTTTTAATTTTTTGTTCTAAGTAGCGTGACAAGCAATCTTTTTTTAAAAAAAAGCAAAGTGCTCACGAAAGACTTATTGTCAATTTCAGACTTATATCCCCGCTTAGTCACTCAATTCCCCCGAATGTAGTACTCCAAACTTTTGTTTTTTTATTTTATTTTTACTTTAACACCCCAACCCCAGTTGAACCCAGTGTCGACCAAAACCGTTTTTACAAAAGTTTTTAACGAGTTTTATAATTATTTTGATTATATGATGACAGAAATAGCGTAACAATTAATCGATCATGTACCTAATTTATCCTGCTCTGTACGATCTGGAAATTTACTCGTATGACCGCACATACCCTAAATTTCAGTCATTTAATTTTTAATAAAACTTCTACACAATAAACAACAGATGTATTTGTCTATACTCAAACAAGTTTTCAGATTAAAAAAAAATCAAATAATTCAAATTCTATCAACATTCAACGAAAGAGTATAATTTTTCTACTTAACATGCAAAAATTATTAAACCTTTTTAATATTTTTTTTTTATATAAAAATAATTTTTAATGTAAAATTTAATTGAAATTATTAAAAGAAAAGATTGTTCGAAATGCTTCCCTTCCATTTCAATAACTTTTTTATTCTTGGCCGAAACTCATCTATGGCTCGATTTACTTTTATTTTTTTTAGAATATTATAAAATTGTATTTAGCTCGTTGAAATGCATAATTGATTTATATTTTTAATTTGTATTCTTAATTTTTTTTAATTAAATTATCGTGGGGATGCTTCTGGTTAATGTTAATGGTCATATAGTTCATAGATAGCTACGAATGTTACTAGTCGAATTTAATTCCATCTTCAAAATTTAATTTTTAATACCGCTACATTTACTTTCATTAATTGTAATGTCCTCTAAGTACATTTCTTTTTATTACCTTAATACGTGTAACTGATTTAATTAAATACTTAAATACTACCTTGAACTTAAAGGATTTTATAATAATAATAATAATAATGATAATAATAATAATAACAACAATAATTGACTCAAAAGATTTTATAACCCTAAACCCATCTTAAATTATTATACATTTTTTAAACTTTGTTAATTCAAAAACCTCCCAAATCCCTACACATACACACGCATGTATGCGCACTATTATATATATATATATATATATAATATATATATATATACAAACCTTATGCTAAAATCATTGGATGTCACAATAAACTATTTCATAGCGTGTAAGTGCTAACATGCTATTTATATAGTCCTACGCATTTTTGCTTACTATATATAAATTTTTGCTCAGGCGTTTATTCAGTTAATTTAAAAATCCTCAGCTAATCTGTCCCTCAAAGTTATAAGATACACACTTTGTATCTAATACACACAAATACACACTAGACCACAGGTCTATACATCATCCATTACGTAATTCGATTTTTTACCTACAATAGTCAATAAAAATTAGCTTATAGATTGTACGGTGTACGTTCTCCCTTTTACCTACTCTATTCATTATGTACATAATTTATCCCACAGAAAAATAAAATTCTGATTTTTTTTTTTAACCATATCATTGTTTGTCTAACTTAAATTTTGTCTAAATTAAAGTATTAATCTTTGAATTTTTTATATTATATAATAACTCACTTGTTCTGTATAAAAATTTGTAATGTAAAGAAAAATTCGTCATCTAACTTGAAGTAGTTAGGATGTTATTTTCTCATTTGTATTGTATTAATGGTACCCTATTAGATTATTGTATAAATATCATTTTTTTAAAGGGGAGAGCAATGTAAAAATGAAATGAATAATCAATATTCATTTTTACATAAGAACCAAAATCGCTTAACGCGAGTTTGGATAATAATTTTACTTGTAGCTTCCTTTTTTTGTTCGTGTCACAACCCTACGATCTACCATATCTATGGTTTAGTCGTATCCATTTTCCATTTGTTATAGAAGTTATTATAATTAATTATGATTGTCTTGCATCTCACCCTCGACCCTAGATTATACATACACATTGCATATAAGAGGATTGGAACCCGTAGTTGTGCTTCTTAGTCCTTGATACCCACTCTGTCTTTAATTCGTTTCTTTTAGGTCCTCCCTAATAATGACTTATACTGTACGTATGACAATGTGAATAACTATGACGTCATAAAGTAACAATTCTCTTCACGTTTTCCATACCTTGAACACTGAATCACGTGTTTAGTATTTGGACATCTTCCGTATTGAATGTATGGTAAATTCTTTAATAATAATAATAATAATAATAATAATAATAATAATAAAAAGAAAAAAAAACTTCATTCTCTATACATCATTATTTATGTTGTTTCCTACCTATTGTCTACTGATACCTATCAACCTATCAGTCCATATTTTAAGCGTCTCTATATTACGCACACAACCTATTGTATTACGTACATGTGCGTTCACCCCTCACAAGACATTCATTAGGCTTAAAGTAGTTGAGTGGTCGAATTCGCGAATCACAGCAAAAGCGAACGTTTCTAAGATAAACAACATCTTTCGCCCTGATCCAAATTTATAACACATATAATGTAATATAACATTATGTTGTATATAAATTATCTTGTCATGTCTCATGTACTTGTGTTGTACTAATGACCATATATAATAACCATATATAATAACCATATATAATAACCATATATAATAACCACATAATATAACCATATATAATAACCATATAATATAACCATATAATATAACCATATAATATAACCATATATTATAACCATATATTATAACCATATATAAAATATAAAAACACTGTAAGAATGGTAAACGACGTAATGTACTTCAATGAAACTATAATTGAATGTAATGACTTTATATATAATGTAAGAATGTACTTTAATAGAACTGCAAGGGACAATCATAAGCGAATGGGAAGTAATCCATAATCGAAATCATAATTGTAATAAACCCAAACGAAAATGTACTCAGTCGTGTACTTCAATTGTACTTATGTACTACTATGAAATGATATCGCCTTCAGTAATGAAGATTCGGCAAAAAAAAATAAGATTAGTTTTTATTTTTATTTATTTTTATTTTTTTTATTTGGAAACTTTCAAACACCTGATCGTGTTTAAAAGGGGGGAAACTTAACCTCCAACTGCCATCCCCCAACATTCAGGCATATATTATACATGTATTTGTAAAATGAAGGACACTTCATTACGGCTCTCTGCTTTGGTCACTGCTAAGACTCCCTTGTTAGCAGCTTCGCTGCGGGAAGGGGGCAGAGCAGAGGCCCCTTGCCTCCTTAACTTTTTTAGATTCCGGCCTGAGCCATGGTCGAAAGAGGTCGAACCTCTACCCCTGTAAAATTCAGACCACTACCTGTAAATTTTTAAGAAGAAAATTACAGTAAGAGAAACTTTTTATTTTCCCCTTCGAGCCGTGCTCTCTTCAGAAGAACTTAGTAAAGTCGATAATTTTAGTACCAAGAGAAAGTATCAGAGTATTATAGAAAGAGAAGAATTAACAGAGTGTCGACCCCATAAAGCGAGAGAAAAGAATTAGAAAGTTATAGAAGAAAAGTATCATACAGTGCCCGCGAAAAGTATCCGATCACTCAAGAAAATACAATATTTTCCCTTAATATTCAGAGACACGTAATTCACTTTCTATTTGTTCTAGCGACATCTGGTAACTTTGAGGTTGCTCGCTGATATGAGAGCTATCCAACGCATTCTCAAATTAGTGTTCTGGTAGCATTCGTTGCGGGTGGCTGTGTCTCAAATTTGTCAGATTTCACTGTTTGTGTAAATTTCTTGATATTTTTTTTTTTTTTACAGAAAGTGGTGTAAAAAAATTTATATATAATGTGTGCTAAAAAACAACTTAAGAGTGATTGTCGAGGTGCTATTGTTGCTTTGCATGCATGTGGGAAATCACAGAGACAGATAGCTAAGGAATTAAACATATCCCAAAGTACCGTTAATTTATGGGTTTCACGGGCTAAGAACAATGGTGGCCTAACCACGCCAGTCCCTAAAAAACGATCTGGCAGACCGAGAAAAACAAATTCGCGAACAGACAAACTTATGAAACGTTTAGTATTGAAAAACCCAACAATAACTGCGAAAGAAATAAATTTAATATGAATAATTTGTTATCTGGTGTTTCTGAACGAACTATCCAGGAGCGACTCCAAAAAGAACTCGGATTACCATCTCGCCATGCTGCTAAGAAACCGTTCATTAATGAAAAAATGCGTAAAAAACGTGTCGCATTTTGTAAAAAAATACATTCATTGGACTGTTGATGACTGGAAGAAGGTTTTATTTAGCGATGAGTCGACATTATTGACATTCAGAAGTTGTCCAAAAAAGGTTCGCCGGCCTATTGGCTCAAATAGGATGGACCCTAAATACACCCTAAAGACAATGAAACACCCTCCAAGTGTGATGGTTTGGGGTTGTTTCGGTTACTATGGGCGTGGAAACTTATATTTTCTTCCGAAGAACACAACTATGAATGGTGCACGGTATTTAGCAATGCTACAGGATAAACTTCCAATGGCAATGGCAATCCAAAGGACAAAAACATACATGCATGATGGTGCACCATGTCACAGGGCCAAAATAGTGACAAAATGGATTACTGACAATAAATTTGATATTTTGGATTGGCCTGGTAATAGTCCAGATCTCAATCCGATAGAAAATCTGTGGCTAATAATAAAAAATAAGGTTGAATGCCACGACACTGGCTCAGTCGAAAAATTACAAGAGGCCATCAAAAAGGTATGGGCAAGGAAATATCAGTGGAAGTTTGTCAAAACTTGATTAAATCCATGCCAAAATGTCTAGAACAAGTCATCCAAACCAAAGGACAGATGACAAAATACTAATATAAGGTTAGTATACATTTAAACATTGTTTTTTATGTAAAAAATACAAATTTCAAGGGTGATCGGATACTTTTCGCGGGCACTGTAGAAGAAATATCCGTTGCTTGCCTCCTAACCAGAACCCCCCGTCGAATCCGAACCGACTCAGGGCCATAGACGGAGGGGTTAACAGACTGGCGACCCTGCCAGGATAAGAAGAAGATTTTTACAAGAAGATTTTTAAAAGAAGATTTTAACAAGAAGATTTTAACAAGAAGATTTTAACAAGAAGATTTTAACAAGTGGCCACTCTCTGGCCAAGATAGAAATTACCCTGCATCAGGATAAAACCATTTGACCGGCGTGTCACGACTTCCAGTTCGTAACATCCACCCTTGAACCGGTGTGTCACGACTCCAAGTTCTCCACGCCTAGTTTTCATCCAAGAAGAAGTAGCCAGCAAGACGTCTTCAGGACACGTCTCTAAGGACTTCGCCCCAGAAATTTTTGTTAAGTACAGTTATTTTTTTAAGTAATTTGTAAGCATTTGAAAAGTCAGTACTATTAACAGTTAATATTTATTATCAAGTCAGAATTTACAAGAAACACAGTGAACACTTCAGACACCAGTGATACATTTTTTTTTTAGTGAAACACATTTAACTTCTGTGAAAATTACTAAGAGAAGTTAAATGTAAGAGAAGTTAAATGTAAGAGAAGTTAATTTCAAAGAGAGTTAATTTCAAGAGAGTTAATTTCAAGAGAGTTAATTTCAAGAGAGTTAATTTAAGAGTTATTTTCACTGTTATATTCAGTATAGATAATTTTATTTATGTACCAAACATAATAGTACCGTACCTTCACGTACGTTCGAGTGAAATGTTGTTTACATTTTTTATTTTTTGTTTACAATTTTTTTCAATTTATTGAATTGAATTGACTTGCAAATTAAGAGAGAGAGTGTTTATAGAGAGTTTATAGATTTAGAGAGATATTTGAAGTCAGTTTTCGTTGCAAATAAGTTGCAAGTCAGTTTTGAAGTCAGTTTTCGTTGCAAATAAGTTGCAAGTCAGTTTTGAAGTCAGTTTTCGTTGCAAATAAGTTGCAAGTCAGTTTTGAAGTCAGTTTTCGTTGCAAATAAGTTGCAAGTCAGTTTTGAAGTCAGTTTTCGTTGCAAATAAGTTACAAGTCAGTTTTGAAGTCAGTTTTCGTTGCAAATAAGTTGCAAGTCAGTTTGAAGTCAGTTTTCGATGCAAATAAGTTGCAAGTCAGTTTTGAAGTCAGTTTTCGTTGCAAATAAGTTAAAAGTCAGTTTTGAAGTCAGTTTTAGTTGCAAAGAAGTTGCAAGTCAGTTTTGAAGTCAGTTTTATTTGCAAATAAGTTGCAAATCAGTTTTCAGAAGGTTGCGCCAAGTGGGACAACCAAACCCCAGAGATTTATAAAGATACTCGAAGTAGTTTCGAGTCAGTTTTATTTGCAAATAAGTTGCAAATCAGTTTTCAGAAGGTTGCGCCAAGAGGGACAACCAAACCCCAGAGATTTATAAAGATACTCGAAGTAGTTTCGAGTCAGTTTTATTTGCAAATAAGTTGCAAATCAGTTTTCAGAAGGTTGCGCCAAGAGGGACAACCAAACCCCAGAGATTTATAAAGATACTCGAAGTAGTTTCGAGTCAGTTTTATTTGCAAATAAGTTGCAAATCAGTTTTCAGTTGGTTGCATCCAAAAGGGATAACCAAACCCCAGAGATTTATAAAGATAGTCGAGGTAGTTTCGAGTCAGTTTTAGTTGCAAATAAGTTGCAAATCAGTTTTCAGTTTCAGAAGGTTGCATCCAGAGGGACAACCGCCCCAGAGATTTCAGTTTATTTCGAGTCAGTTTTATTTCGAGTCAGTTTTATTTCGAGTCAGTTTTATTTCGAGTCAGTTTTATTTCGAGTCAGTTTTATTTCGAGTCCCAAGTTAGTTTTCAATGCAGTCAATTGAATTCAACTTTTTCTTTGTAATTTAAGAGAATTTAATTTAAGAAAAATGTAAGTTAAGAATTTAATTGAACCTTTTTTTGTGTTGTAAAAGAGAATTTAATTCAACCTGAATTGACCGGGTTGCGTCTTTAGTTAACCTTTCTTTGTTTTGTTGTGAGAGGAAATTGACCGATTTGTCTTTTCTTTTCATGCCAGTTTTGCGTATATAAATATATAGTTATGTAATTCATTATTTGTAACCAAAATAGTTTTTACAATTGTTTGTAACGATTTTTGGTAATTATTGTAATGTATATGAGGAACATGCCGTCCCTCCGTTTGTTGAACTCTTTTAATTTTTTGTTCTAAGTAGCGTGACAAGCAATCTTTTTTTAAAAAAAAAGCAAAGTGCTCACGAAAGACTTATTGTCAATTTCAGACTTATATCCCCCGCTTAGTCACTCAATTCCCCCGAATGTAGTACTCCAAACTTGTTTTTTTTATTTTATTTTTACTTTAACACCCCAACCCCAGTTGAACCCAGTGTCGACCAAAACCGTTTTTACAAAAGTTTTTAACGAGTTTTATAATTATTTTGATTATATGATGACAGAAATAGCGTAACAATTAATCGATCATGTACCTAATTTATCCTGCTCTGTACGATCTGGAAATTTACTCGTATGACCGCACATACCCTAAATTTCAGTCATTTAATTTTTAATAAAACTTCTACACAATAAAACAGATGTATTTGTCTATACTCAAACAAGTTTTCAGATTAAAAAAAAATCAAATAATTCAAATTCTATCAACATTCAACGAAAGAGTATAATTTTTCTACTTAACATGCAAAAATTATTAAACCATTTTAATATTTTTTTTTATATAAAAATAATTTTTAATGTAAAATTTAATTGAAATTATTAAAAGAAAAGATTGTTCGAAATGCTTCCCTTCCATTTCAATAACTTTTTTATTCTTGGCCGAAACTCATCTATGGCTCGATTTATTTTATTTTTTTTAGAATATTATAAAATTGTATTTAGCTCGTTGAAATGCATAATTGATTTATATTTTAATTTGTATTCTTAATTTTTTTTAATTAAATTATCGTGGGGATGCTTCTGGTTAATGTTAATGGTCATATAGTTCATAGATAGCTACGAATGTTACTAGTCGAATTTAATTCCATCTTCAAAATTTAATTTTTAATACCGCTACATTTACTTTCATTAATTGTAATGTCCTCTAAGTACATTTCTTTTTATTACCTTAATACGTGTAACTGATTTAATTAAATACTTAAATACTACCTTGAACTTAAAGGATTTTATAATAATAATAATAATAATGATAATAATAATAATAACAACAATAATTGACTCAAAAGATTTTATAACCCTAAACCCATCTTAAATTATTATACATTATTTTTAAACTTTGTTAATTCAAAAACCTCCCAAATCCCTACACATACACACGCATGTATGCGCACTATATTATATATATATATATATATATATATACAAACCTTATGCTAAAATCATTGGATGTCACAATAAACTATTTCATAGCGTGTAAGTGCTAACTATGCTATTTATATAGTCCTACGCATTTTGCTTACTATATAAATTTTTGCTCAGGCGTTTATTCAGTTAATTTAAAAATCCTCTCAGCTAAT
>JAJOZX010020801.1:0-28865 GCA_023014485.1 Bathynomus jamesi
CGCGAACGCCGATGCTTCGTCGGCACGACGGAGGGGTAGGGGCCGCAAGCGCCGGCCAGTGGTGACCCCGAAAGGTTCGAAGCCATAAGCCTCGCATCACCTTCCTCTCCCAAACACAAAACGCCCCCTTCGCCCTACCGCCCCGGTGTCCTCACCATCCCCACTGCGCAACCGTATGCACGCTCCCCCCTGGGGTCCCCGACGGCCCTCGTGGTGGGGGCTGAGATACACCCCCCTCCGGCCCGGCGATGAACCCACTGGAGGGGAACTCGCCCGCCTGGTCGGGGTGGGTGGACGTGCACGCCCCCGCGCTTGACCCGCCCACTCTCTCCTCGACCTGCCAATGCCTCTGGGTGAAGGTATTATTTTCCACTCCCCCTCGTAGTCCTGCCTCCCCCGCACCTCCGGTGAAGGGAGGGGCATTCTGGATACCTTCACATCCCCTTCTCTGCATCGCTCTCCCCCGGACGTCCGGGAGACTCCTCTCTGGAGGACTTGCCGGCGTCTGGTTCCACATCGCCCCCCTCGTCGGGGGACCCTCGCCTTCGCCCTCGTTCGGCGTCCCTCGCTGAACTCCGAGGCTTTCCGATCCCCTCTTTAATCTCGGGCCGCCCGATCGGCCCACCACCCATAACCATCCTTTACGCTGACTTTCCTACCCCTCCCTATACCTCGCTCCTGCAGTGGAACATCCGCGGGGCTCCTGGTAGGCCTCGAGAGTCTCTCCTCTCTCCTGGCCTCCAGGTGTCGGCGTGTTTCTGCCTTCAGGAGACGATTCTGGGATCCCGTTCCCTCCCTCGAGTGTCCGGTTACTGCGGGCTCCCTTCCCCGCCTCGCGATGGGGCGGGGAGGGGGGGCGCCGCGGTCTTCGTGCACCGCTCCGTCCTTTCCGCCCCCTCCCGCTCCGTACAGTCCTGCAAGCTGTGGCCGTGCGCCTTCCTTGGGCGCCAGCTCACGGTTCTGCTCTCTTTACCTCTCCCCTAACGTACGCCCTCCACCCGATTCTCTCCGTGACCTAATTCTTCAGCCTTCCCCGCCCTTTCCTGATTCTCGGGGACTTCAACAGTCGGGACCCGGCCTGGGGGGACGTTTGCTCCACCTTTCTCTCCGGGACCCTTCTCTCCCTTATGGACGAGCTCGAGTTCACCTTTCTGAACGATGGCTCCCCAACCTGCCTTCACTCGGCCCACGGACAGTTTCACCTGTATCGACCTTTCCCTGGTTCCCTCGAAATCGTGACGGAGTTCACCTGGGAGGTCCTGCCGGATTCTTCCGGCAGTGACCATTTCCCAGTGTGTCTTACCCCGACCCGTCTCCTCCCCCCACCTCTGTCCGCCCGCGCTGGCTGTTCGCCGAGCAGACTGGGCCTCATACGCGAGGGGCACGGCGATCTCGCCATCAATTCCTGCCTTTCCCTCCGTCAGTGAGGCCCTCGCCTTCCTCGAGAGTAAGATCCTCTCGGCTGCCGCCAGTTGCATCCCCCGTACCTCTGGCTCCCCCAGGCCGCGAAGCGTCCATGGTGGACCCCAGAGTGCTCCCATGCCGTTCAGGAGCGGCGCCGTGCCGGCCGCCGCTTCTACCGGACCCGCCAGCTGGAGCACAAGATCGAGTTTCAGCGCCTGAAGGCAGTGGCCCGTCGGGTCCTGAAACTGGCCCGGCGTACCTCCTGGCGGAGTTACGTGTCCGGGATCTCCTCCACGACTGCCCCCTCGACTGTTTGGCGCAAGGTGCGTAGCTTTGAGGGGACCCGTGTCCCCCTCGACCCCCGGTGCTTCGGGTCGGGGACGACGAGTTCGTCTCCGATCCGGAGGCCGTCGCGAACGCACTCGCGGCGCACTTCGCAGCCATCTCCAGTTCCGATTCCCCCCATTCCCGCCGCGACCCACCGGATTTCCACCTCATAGGGATGACCCCTATAATCACCTCTTCCGCATGACGGAGCTTCGGGAGGCCCTCCGCCCCCGACGCTCCTCCGCACCGGCCCGATAATATCCCCTATGACTTGTTACGGCACCTCCACCCCTCTGCTCTCAGCTTTGTACTGGACCTCTATAACCGGATTTGGTTGGAGGGTTCATTCCCGGACCGGTGGCGTGAGTCCATCGTCGTCCCCATCCGAAGCCCGATAAAGACCCCTCACTCCCGTCGAACTATCGCCCCATTTCCCTGACATGCTGCGCCTGCAAGGTTATGGAGGCGATGGTCGCCTCGCGGCTCTCTCTTACTCTGGAGGCGAGTGACCAATACCCTGCACCCAGGCTGGTTTCCGGCGCTTCCGGTCTACCACCGACCCCCTCCTCCTCCTTAGCCACGACGTGCAGGAGGCTTTCTCCCGGCGTCACTTTGTACTCGCCGTCTTTTTCGACCTCCAGAAGGCCTACGATACTACTCGGCGGAGCGCGGTCTTTGACTGCTTACGCTCCCTGGGTTTCGTAGGCTTTCTCCCCTCCTTTATTTATAACTTCTTGTCCGCCCGTTCTTTCCGCGTCCGCATCGGTTCTACCCTCTCTGACCGCTTTCCGTTGGAGGAGGGTGTCCCTCAGGGTAGTGTCCTTAGCGTCCTGTGTTTCTCACTAGTGATGAACACAGTCGCTACGGTCCTGCCTACTTCCGTTCGTAGCTCCCTCTATGCCGATGACCTGGCTATCTATTGCTCTGGCCGCCTCCCGTCTTTGGCTGAACGTCGACTCCAGCTAGCCATCAACGCGGTGGTTCGCTGGGCATCCTCGGTTGCTATGCTTTCTCACCCTCTAAGTCTTCCAGTATGCTTTTCCGTCCTCGGCGCCTCCGTCTGTCGCATACCTTCGCCCTTTCCCTTGCCGGCACTCCTTCCCCTCGTCCCATCCGTTCGATTCCTGGGTATGACCCTCGACGAATTTTTCGGTTGGGTTCCACACCTTAGGCGGTTGCGGCAATCATCTCGCCGCACCCTCTCCCTTTTGAGTCACCTGTCCCACATGACCTGGGGGGCGGACAGGCGTACTCTGCTGCGCCTGTACACCTCCCTGGTGCAATCCCGCATCGACTACGGCTGTGTGGTCTACAGCTCCGCCTCCTCTCCGGCACTCCGTATGCTGGATCCTCTTCTCCACCGTGGCCTTCGCCTGGCGTCGGGTGCCTTCCGCTCGTCCCCTGTCGCTAGTCTTCAGGTGGACTGCGGACACCCCCCCCTGCCCCTTCGCCGGGGCCTTCTCATGGCGAAGTGTACCTTCGCATCTGCCGCCTCCGAGGTCCTACTCTTCTCCGCGATCTCCCAGGCGCTACCCCGGCCTGACACGTGGCATTTCGCTGCCTCCCTGGCCGACGTCTTTTCGTCCCTGGGGATCCCCCCACCCTCTATTCTGCCGTTCTCCTTCGACCTGTCGCCCCCTGGCTGACCACCCCTATCTGCCGCTGCCAGGCGCTCCGTGGCCTGCGTAAGGAGTCTCCTCCTACCGTCCTCCGGTCTTCTTTTCTGGCCTATCTTCCCGTACACTCGGACGATGTTCCTGTCTACACCGACGGCTCGCGCTCCCCTGCAGGTGTCGCGGCCGCCGTCTTCTCTCCGTCGCTGTCACCTACCTCCCGGGGTATCCCCCTGCCGGTTCAGGCCTCCATCTTTTCCGCGGAGCTCTTTGCCCTTCTGGAAGCCCTCCGTCTGGTATCGGGTTTTTCGCGGTCTTCCTGTACCATCTTTTCGGACTCGCTGAGCGCTCTTCAAGCGCTCGAGCGCTATAATTCCCCGGACCCCCTCGTACGCATTATTCAACAGGAGTACCATGTCCTGCACACCGTTCACCGGATCCGGGTCACCTTCTGCTGGGTTCCTGCCCATGTCGGTGTTTCCGGTAATGAGGCGGCTGACCGCACAGCCCGGTCCGCCGCCTCGATGCCTCCCCTCCCCCGCCCGCTCCCCTTCTCTGACTATGTGCAGGTCTTTCGGTCCCTCTACGACCGCATATGGCAGCAGTCCTGGGACGATGCCACCGGAAATAAACTCTGGTCCATCCGCCCCCGCCTGTCATATTGGGCGTCCTCTTTCCACCGCTCCCGACACAAAGAGGTCGTCCTTGCGCGGCTTCGCATCGGCCATACGCGCCTCACGCACGACTATCTTATGTCCCGGCAGGAGGCTCCTTGTTGCGCCTCCTGCCAGTCGCCCCTCACCGTCTTTCACATCCTTGTGGAATGCCCCACCCTGTCGTCAGTACGTCGTCGCGCCTTCCCGTTCCTCTCTGATTTCCCCCTCCCGATCGTTTACGTCTTATGCTCGCTGAGAGCCCTCTCTCTCGCTTGACCGTCTTTTCCTTTTCCTCTCCCAATCTCGCCTCCTCTCTGAGCTTTAGGTGACTTCTCACCCGTCGTCCGCGGTCCTCCCACTTCTAGTGCCTTTCCCCGTCTCCGTTTCTCTTTCTCATATTCTGCTTCGCCATGATATCCGCTAGCGTATAGCGGGAAATGGCGGTAAACGCCCCAATACAGAAAAAAAAAAATATATATATATATATATATATATATATATATATATATATATATAATATATGAAAATTATTTCACGAAAGTAACACGTGAAAAATATTTATGATGAATAAAACCACGAAGGAAAGGAAACACAAAACGGTGCTCAAGCGCTTTCGTCTAATGACATCCTCAGGAACACTGAAATACATAAAAGGTTACGGCCTATATATAGGTTACAGAAAGAAAAAAAATATATAAATAAATAACATACACACAAACATATATACATGTATGTGTGTAGATATGTATGTTTATATATATGTATATATGTTTGTGTGTATTAGGGTGTCTCTTATTTTCGAAGTGTTGATATTTTTAGGTTGCGCCCCCTCAACCAGTTCGATTGGTTGAAAACACATCACATATAAAATGTTTTTTGGATTGAACAATTTTTAGAGGTCGCCCCCGCTTATTAAATTTCATAAAATATAGCTATTATTTATGCAATTAATATTTGAAATTACTAGCAGTTGTCAAGTATACTAAACATATGTTTTTAATTAATTAATCATCATATTTATGATGAATTCAATTAAATGAATATATTAGAGATAATTGTCAAGTTTGTAGCTGAAAATATTGCTTGATAAGATAAGATCAACAAGTTTAAACATGTTTCATCAAGAATGCTCCGGATTATGTTGCAATTGTTTATTTGTCATCATTCAGTGTTCTGCTGTCATAAGTAAAAGGTGTGTAACTGTGTATCACTATACTTCTTTTTTGCTATTATCAGATAATAAACTATGTTATTTATATTTTTCACAATTATTTATACTGATTTTGTTATTAGTGTTTGAAAAAAATTTAATGAATTTAATGAAAAAATTAGAATTTATGCTCTCATACACATATTATGAAGTTTTAAATAATGTTGCTATTTGTCACAAAGAATTTAATTTAGTTCAATGGAAATTTTACCTGACATGTGTTTCATGATCTGTGTTTCTATCAGTGGCGTCACTAGAGGGGTGCGGGGGTTTTTGTGCAGTGTTTGAGCAGAAATTTATTATTTTTTATAAAAATATCCCTGTAGTTAGTTATAACAACAAAAACATTTTTCGTAAGCCCAGTTTACATGTATCAATATACCTACAAGGCTAAAACTCTATGCTAATTTACTTTTTGAACCTTCTAATGCGCTCCGGTCAGAGCTGTCATTATTACCCAATTACAATGACGCTTCGAATCACGTGGTTTCGTCTGCACGCTCTACAAGCACGCGCTGTTGTTTTCGTTGCTGCTGGTGTTTTTATAGTCGCTGATTTTGTCAAATTTTCTGTTGTTTTAGCTATAATATTGTGGTAATTAGTATTTGTGAACCTATATCAATAACGTTTTTGAGAATGAAGTAGTAATTAAAAGAAAAGAAGGAGAAAAATAAAAAAAGGCTTCCGCTCAGTTGTTGCAGCCTCTGTCTTTATGATGTTGCAGCCTCAAATTTATGAGTATTTCCATATGCATTTGTCTACAACTTCTACATTATTTGGGCCGTTATTGATTATGCAAACCTAATCCATTAATGTATCTCATGTAACGGTAAAGTTTAACGTTAAAATGAACATAATTTTGATGTAGTTCTTAAACGTTTTTATTTCGAATTCTATTGTTTTCTTACCGAATTTTCACTTTAACCACATGAAACTATGTAAATGTAAATACATTTAGGCTGTGCGTATGATATTGTAATTTAAAGGAGTAATTTTAATTTTGCTAGTTGTTTATGTCACTACTATTGCCATTACATTCAGTGATATACGGGAATTACGATTTACGAGTAACATTAGTACAAAAAACATTACTAAGGATTCTGTATGGTCTGGTACGGGAGGAGGTCCATGGGGGGTGGGTGACACCATGAGTTACCGCACTGGGTGACACCAACCCTAGTGACGCCACTGTTTCTATTTCCAATAAAATAGCAAAATATAAATTTCTACTACAAAAATATTTATTCCTTGTTTCTTAGATTAAAAAATAATAGGAATAATAATTGAGAAAAATACGTTAGATTTATAAAATAGACCAAATTAACTGTTATGTCTACCAAATTTTTTTTTTTTTGTAATTTAAAAAAGTCAAACTGATTTAGCCCTGCTCTACAAAACCATAACACTACATTAATATTTTGTTTTCTTATTTTGCAGATGAATACAAGAAGACCATTCTATTTGCTCGGATCTACAGTAGATGATATTAAAGGCTCAAAGCTGCCCCCATATAGGCAAGCTTTTGGTTATTTTATGCACCTCCACAGAGAGAAAAACATAACAATCCGCGATGCTCTGCGTCAATCTATTCGAGCCACAATAGTTATCTGGGATAAGGCCAATATTCTACTCAGCAGGAACCTCGTGCCATGAAGAAGTTAGAGAATTTCTTTAACGAATGGACTTGCTTAAAGAAGCATGCTTCCAGAACAAGCCAGAGCCATAAAACCAAGGAGGCTGATTTTGTAGAGCGATTGGAAGATCTCTTTGACATCGCCCATGGAGACGCTGAGAAGCTGATCAAGAATCGTAAGGACTGGGAGTTCCTTCAACTGCAAAGACAAAAAGGTCGTCCTGGCTCAATCGGTGGTGTGGACACTGTACATCTTCACCGCACAAAAATGCAGTCAAACGGTTGGAAGCTGAGGCAAAAAGAAAGTCAGAATCTTTGATGGAGGCGTCTACTAGTCAAGTTGTACTGGCTTCTTCCACATCTTCCAGCAACACTGATGAAAGTGAGAATGAGGAGGAGGAGCCCAAAGGAGCTTGTGCTTTACCAAAATCTAAGAAAAAACGAGGCATGAAAAACATCATGACTATTCAGATGTCTGCTGCCCTGGATCGTACACAAATTTCCTCTAGAAAGGCAACATTTATCCTCGCAGGGGCAGCTAAAAGCTTTGGTTTGGACGCTTCAGATTACAACATAAACCAACATTCTATCCATCGCCTTCGAAATAAGAACCGAGCTCGTCATGCTAAAGAACTTAAGAAGCATTTCCATGGAGAATGTTCTATGACACCATTTTTATTAGCCGGGGGCGACCCCTAAATATGAGCCAATTTGTGTCAAACCTTCAAGTTTTAGTTTTTTTGCTAAGTGGAACTATTTTAGGGGGCGCAGATAAAATAATTCAACATTTCAATTTTTGTCTACCCAATAAGAGACACCCTAGTGTGTATGTATGTTATTTATTTATATATTTTTTTTCTTTCTGTAACCTATATATAGGCTGTAACCTTTTATGTATTTCAGTGTTCCTGAGGATGTCATTAGACGAAAGCGTTTGAGCACCGTTTTGTGTTTCCTTTTCTTCGTGGTTTTATTCATCATATATATATATATATATTATGTGTGTATATATATATATATTAGTGATGTAGGTCGCATCCGCATAACATCCGCACATTTTCTTGCATCCGCATCCGCACTTTGGACTGCGGATGTGGACCGTTGAGATAAAACGTCATTAATAAGCGGAAATTATCAAATTCTACTATATTAATAGAACTAGTTCATTGTGCGCAAAAGTGATGCAAGCGACAAGACGAGAGGCTGTTCTTGTATGAAGTTACTCTCTTGCAACCTACTTAGATCCACGTTACAAAGCTAAGTTATTTTCACCTAGTACATTAGAACGAGTTAAATCATCACTTGGCAAAGCAGTTGAAGAGCTTCAATCTCTTGAATCTGTCGCTTCGCCACCCACCAAAAGAATAAAAGTTTCAGTGACAGAACCAACACCTTCAACAAGCAAATCTATCACAGAATATCTCTCTCAGTTTCTTGAGTCAAGCAGCAATGACGAGACCTACGCGATGTCAAAAGATGTAGTAAAAATGATCGAGAGCTATCACCAAGAAAAACGCCTGGCTGCATGTGACAATCCTATTAGTTGGTGGAAAAATACGCAGAATATCTATCTATACTTGAGTAAACTTGCAAGGAAACATTTAGCCTGTCCTCCAACAAACGTACCAAGCGAGACATTATTTAGCAGTGCTGGATTAATATATGATGAAAAGAGAAACAGACTGGCAGCAGAAAAGGCAGAAAAATTAATGTTCCTTAAGCATAACCTTCCTATAATTAAGTTTGAACATTAAACGATGAACATCTTAGTTTACTTTATTTTAATTACTCATTTATAAATATGCCTAATAAAACTTTAAACTTAATATAAATAGTTATCAAGCTAATTAAAGATCTATAAGGGTGGAGGTTGGGGAAAGAGGTCGGTGGGGTGCATTTGAGTTGGGTTCACGTCCCGCATCCTGGTAACACAATTATGGTTTCTAATTGTGGCTGAAACTCAACAAAATATAACGATTTATTTGCAGACGAATTCACTAATTGATTTCTATATTAGTTAGATGCTTGATATATTTTATATGTTCAGAGAAAAGTACAGCAATTATTGTACAATTAATCAATTTACTACATTATAGCTACAGCTCTCTCTATATAATAACTTATTATATACGTTAAACACAACAAATCTCGAATATATCCTAAAAAATAACGAAAATGTAGACATCCGCATCCGCGGATGTTGAAATCAAACATCCTCATCCGCATCCGCGGATGTGAAAAAAATGACATCCGCTACATCACTAATATATATATATATTTTTTTTTGTTTCAAAGTATGACCGCTCATGGCCACCAAAAGAAAGGTGGATAGCAGAGCGAACACAGGACGAAAATTAAGGAACAGCTAATGGAAATGAACAATAGACGGGGGAGGAGGAGGAGGAGGGGGGGGGGAAGCAGAAAGATCATAGCGGAGTCACAGCCGCTAAAGAAGTCGGGAGCGAAAGAGGAAGGAGAACAACCCGGTTATCGAAAAGTAGGGACCTTCAGATAGAATAGCGCCAAGCCTATCAGAAAGCCCGACGCTCTCCAAAAAGGGAAAATACTCTGCGCACAGCGCAGAGTAAAGCGGACACTCCGCCAGGAGGTGGGCAACTGTAAGGAAAACGTTACAATTGGGACATCGGGGCACCCGATCCCCGGCCATCAAATAGCCATGGGTCAGGTGGGTGTGGCCAATACGGAGGCGGGCCAGAGCCACCTCCTTATGGCGCGACCGATGGAAGGAAGAGGCCCAACATCCCAATTTGGGTTTAATCTTGCAAAGTTTATCTGTAGCACCATCCCAACGACTCTGCCACCGGGAGTGCAAAAACCTACGGAAGCCAGGGATATAATCGGAAAAGGGGAGGGACATGGGTGAAACCTGTAGTCGGCACGCGGAACGGGCAGCTTCGGCAGCCTCATTACCAGCCACGTTAACATGTGCTGGGACCCAGCAAAATACCACCTTGCCACCGAAAGCGACAAGGGTATGGCACAGTAGCTGGATTCGTCGGACCAGTGGGTGCACAGGGTCAAAACACTCCAGGGCACTGCGGGAATCCGAATAGATGACAAACGACCCATCCGGATGCTCCCGCACCACCTCCACAGCGCTCAGAATGGCATAGAGCTCCGCCGTGAAAACGGAAGCCTCATCAGGGAGACGGGTACATCGGGGAGCAAGGGCAGACGACTGGGGAACAGCCGCGGCCCCAACGCCCCCCGACGACCTCGAGCCATCCGTGAAGACCGCAACACATGCAGAGTGACACGCCTCATGCTGAAGGAACAGAGACCGAAGCAAGGCAGAGTCAGAATCGGCCCTGCGAACGGGGCGCAACGCCCTACAGCACGCAACAGGGGTGCTCTCCCAAGGTGCAACACCCTTGAAAGAGACCGGTATAACGGATGGAGGAGGAGTGCCCATACCATCGAGGAGGGAGGTCACCATGTCGGTGAAATACCAACCCCCATCCCGGCAGAACGCCCTCTCCACCACCTGGAACAGAGGAGAGTTGGGAAGACGGAGGATCCGGAGATAGTGCTTAGCAATGAGGAACGACCTCCGATCCCCCAAGGGAGGGATGTCGCACTCAACCTGCAGACTATCAACCGGAGAGGAGCGGAAGGCGCCAGATGACATGCGCAGTCCTCTAGAGAGGACCGGATCCAGTATCCGAAGGGCCGTACGGGAGGCGGAGCCATACACCACACTCCCATAATCTAATTTTGACTGTACCAGGGACACGTACAAACGGAGGAGTGTCCGCCTATCCGCGCCCCATGTAGTATGCGACAGATGTCCCAGCAAATCCAGGGTACGTCTTGCAGACTCGCGCAGCCGGCGAAGGTGGGGAACCCAGCTCAAACGGCTGTCGAAAACCATACCCAGGAAACGCACTGACTGAACGAGGGCCAGAGGCTGACCCCCGAGTGTAAGATTAAAGGTCGGGACGGCGCCGGATCCCCGTCTCCTCGGCGGAAGGAAGGCCACACACGAAGTCTTCGGGGAAGACAGCGTAAGGCCCACCGACGACGCCCAGCGTTCAACCCGATTGACCGCGAGTTGGACTTGCCTCTCCACGAGGGGGGGGACTCCTCCCCGCGGCATAGGCAGCCAGATCGTCGGCATAAATGGAACATCGCACCGAGGGCGGAAGGGCTCCCGGTAGCGCAGACATGACCAGGTTGAAGCAGGAGACGCTTAAGACACCCCTGGGGCACCCCCTCCTCCTGAACATACAGGTCAGATAGGGCCGCCCCATTACGGACGCGGAAAGTGCGACGGCAGAGGAAGTTACGAAGAAATGTGGGCAAAAAGCCCACAAAACGAAGAGACTTCAAACGGTCCATGACAACTCCCCGACGGGTCGTGTCATAGGCCTTTTGGACAAAAAAAACGGCCAGAACAAGATTCCGGCGGGAAAAGGCCTCCCGTACATGACCAAGGAGGAGAAGTGGGTCCAGAGTACCCCGAAATCGACGAAAGCCATACTGGGTCGGGGGGTATAACCCAAGCGACTCCAGTGTAAAGGAAAGCCGGACGGCCACCATCTTTTCAAGGAGCTTGCATAAGCAGCTCGTCAAGGCAATAGGCCGATAGCCCGCCACCTCCGCCGGATCCTTCCCCGGCTTAGGTATCGGGACCACAATCGCCTCCCTCCAACGGGAAGGGAACGACCCCTCAACCCACACCCGGTTGAAAAGATCCAGCAAGAAGTGTAGGGCCATCGGGTGCAGATTCCAAAGAAAGTCATACGGAATGTCATCAGGGCCAGGGGCGGAAGAACGACGGGTTGCCAAGGCAGCCCGAAGTTCCCGCATCGTAAAGAGATGGTTATAGGGCTCGTTCCCAGGCGGCGGGAACGTAACATTCGACAAAGGACGATCCGCAGCTGAAGGCGAACGGGAAACCGCAGCAAAAGCCCCAGCCAGCCGATCGGCCACAGCAGCAGGATCCGAAAGGAAGCCGTCCCCGTCCCGAAGGACAGGGCGACTAGCAGGGACCGGCTTCCCCTCGATACTACGTACCTTCCGCCACACAGTAGCAGAAGGGGTAGACGAGGAAATGCCGGACACAAAAGCACGCCAAGAGGCCCGACGGGCCAACTTGAGAGTCCGGCGGGCGAAAGCCTTCGCCCGCCGCATCTCAATCAAGTGGTCCGCGCGCCGGGTGCGGTGGAAGCGGCGCGACGCCCTCTTCCTCTCGCACACCGCCCGGTGACATGCTGGAGTCCACCACGGGACGCTACGCGTCCGCGGGTTACCGGAAGATCGAGGGATACAGTCCTCCGCGACGCCCATCAATACCCGCTCGAAGAACTCCAAGCTTTCATCCACAGAGCCAAAGCTCAACACCGAACGGGTAATGACGAACGAGCTCTGAAGGATGGCCAGTCAGCCCGCGCAAGGCACCACCTCGGTCGAGACGAGACACCGGCTGCGGTCCGACCGGCTCAAGACAGACTGGGTAATGATCACTACCATAAGAGTCCCCCAACACCTTCCACGAAAAATCGAGTAAGGCATCGAGGGACACCAAGGAGAGATCAATACAGGTAAATGAACCCGTGGGTTCGTGGAAGTAAGTAGGTTCACCGGAATTGAGGCACGCGAAGGAAAGTTCCTCCATTAAGGAGAGCAACATACCAGCAACATTAGTCGACCGGACATCTCCCCAAGCCGGGTCGCGACTGTTAAAGTCCCGAGGAGGAGAAACGGTCGAGGTAGTTGCAACACCAACTCGCGAACCGCGTCGCGAGAAGGAGGGTCATGAGGAGGAATATAAATCGAGCAGGCAGTGTACTGGCGATCTAAAAATAGCCGCACAGCCACAGCCTGCAAGGAAGTGCGAAGAGGCACACCTCGCGATGGTAACGAATGATGCACATAAATCGCCGCACCCCGCCGGCGTGTGTGCTCATCCGGGGTGCAAGGGAAACCAACATAGCCAGAGAGACGAGGGAGTCCCCGCGCAGCCAGGATAGTCTCCTGGAGACAAACACAGGAAGGCCGCTCGCTCTTCACAGGGAAGCAAGGTTCTCCCAGTTAGCTAAAAGCCCCCTACAGTTCCAATGCAAAATGGAACTATAAGGGGAAGTGGCATTATAAGAGGCAGAGAAAACAGAGAAATAGCCACGGACCAAGCTGAGCAGCAAACTCAACGGTCCGCAACCAGGGACGGAATCGGCTTCCCCGACTCACCCCGAAGGGGGGGTAGGGGCCACCGACCCCGCAGCTGCTTCACCCGTAGTAGAACGAGAGGTGGAGAGTGGAACAGGGAGTTCAGAGGGGGGCTCCCCTGGGGGGGGAGAGACGACGAGACGGGCCCAGCCGAAACCCCCGACTCCCCACCAGAGGGGGGCTGGGGAGAACCAGATGTTCGAGGGCTCGTCAAACCAGACAAGCACTGACGGGGGGGGGAGGAAAGGTCCACCACAGGTGGGAGAGGTAGATCCAGGAGAGAGACTCCATGAAGAAGGGCCAGGCTCCTCTCGACCGGGTCCACCATGGGAACAGCGTCAGTAATCGAGGGTGTCATGGGGCGGTGTACCTCAACGACACCCGGACACTGGTCGGGGCACCGGGAGGTGACGCCTCACCAGCCCTCCGTATAGCGGGGGGAGTCCCGAGCGGATCAGGAGCGGCGCGCCGCTTCCCCTCCGGTGAAGAAGGGGAAGCAGGGCGAGCAGCGGTCATGATCGGGTCTGGAGGACTCCGACCACGGCGACGCTTCCTCCTCCCCTTCGGGGCATCACCTTCCCCACCCGAGAGACGAGTAGGCAAGGATCCAGACCCCAAGGCCGGAGAGGGAGAAGGGGCACTTGTAGGCAGGGAATCAGATGGGATGTCTGAAAGTGAGGCAGAGGAACAAGAAGGGCCCGCGGCGCCAGGAGGACCACCAACCCCGGAACTTCCAGGGGGGGGCACCACTCCGGTAGACGCCGGGGTAGCACGGGAGGGGCCCGAGGACCCGCCAGGGCCAAGAGCCGCAGCATAGGACAACCCCCGCCGCGGCTCCCGGTCACGGACCCTATCGCGCGCCTCCCGCGCACTAAGGAATTCGGTAGTCCATAAGGACCGCACCTCGAATTCAAATTTGAAAACGGGGCAGTCCTGAGAGGAGGAAGGGTGGGCCCCCGAGCAGTTCGAGCACCGCGGGGGCTTCGTGCACGGGGTAGGGTGCGCAGGCCCACCGCAGCGGACACACAGCTTACCTTCACGGCGGCACGCAGAGCTAACATGGCCGAACCGGTTGCAGCCAAAGCAACGAACCGGGTCAGGAACATATGGTCGCACCGAAAACTCACACGACCGGCGATCACCCACGCCCCAGAACACCTGGGCCGGAGGCACAAGGGAGTCAAAGGTCAGGAGCAGACGAGCGGACGGGGTAAGAGCACCATCCCGGCGCGACGAAAAGCGGAAGACCTTCGTTACCCCCTGGGGGGCAAGATCCTCCTGCAACTCGCCAACCGGGATTGACAGCAGACGGGAAGCGAAAATGGTGCCCTGACAGCTATTCAATTGCGGATGGGGAGTCACAGAAACTCTGCAACCCAAGACATCTGCAACTGTAGAAGGGACTCAGTCACCCCCGAAGAACGGGACTTCAAAAGAAGAGACCCATCCTTCAGAGGGCGGATATCATAACGACAGGGAACCCCCACCGTCTTAAGGCGCTGAAACACCCGTTCCGAGTTGCCCGGAAGGGAGCCAGCGGAAGGGCGGAGAACAAGGAACCTGTCCACCGGACAGAAATTGACAGCCGGGACAGGTCCATGTGTAACGGTAACCGGGAGTGGGCGAGAGAACAAGGGCCGCGAAGACCCCGCCCTACGGCCACCACGAGTCCGGCCACGAGAGCCAGACGCCGCAGAGGACGAGAGGGGCATACGGCTTGAAGGTCAATCCAGCGGAGGCAGAGGCCGCTGAACGACCAGAAGTAGTAGTCTTATCCAAATCCAAGGGCGGGCCAGAGTCGTAACAGGAGGGGATTGAAGTTTAGAAATTGAACCCATAAACAATAGCTTTCCAAAAAAGACAGCCTCGGACCCAAGGCAATGCACCATCCGCCGCTGCATCCTTCAAGGCGCAGGCCCAACGTCCCGGGTAGCCTGCCCCCCAACCTGACTGTCGTTTTAAAAACAGCAGATTAGCACTACGGAGATTTGTCCGTTAAGGGCCAAGCAAAGACCCAATCCAGACGCAGCAGCGGTCCGGGCGCCCGTACCGTCCCCAGAGCACGGCTCAGCCACGGAGCGATGCCCCCCGGCGGGTGCACCCGATGACCCCAAGACTGCAAAATACAAACAGAGGGGGGGGATACTACAATTAACAGAGGCACAAGACCGAGTCAAGACAAAAGAAATTCCGGGAGAGACGGAAAAAAAAGGGGGAGCAAAAAGAAAGAAAAGAAAAAAAAACGCAACTAGGTAACTCTTCGCCCACACCCCGCGAGGAGTTGAGGAAACCCCAACAACCCACGAGGTGTACGAGCCCCCTCGGCCCGGCAAGCCGGAGTACCTAATCGAGGGGATATGTATATATATATATATATATATATATATATATGTATATATATATATGTATATATATGTATGTGTATATAGGTGTATATATATATATATATATATATATATATATTATATATGTATGTATGTATGTTTCTCAGTTTCCATCTGGACGGTGAGCTTTAAATTGGAGTAATAATAATGTACTGTAGTTTAGGAACTTACCCTCATTAGGTCCTCTGTTTTGTACGGTTATTCGTGTGCAGATTGTAACACCTGCACAGGAGTCTTTCCCACCGAACGGGCCGCCCCTTATCTAACCCTGAATACTCCGCTGTTCCCAACCATATTGGACAGGCTAATCACATTTTTTGCTTAATAAACATTACTCAATTCTTTATTTCTTTAGTTTGTCATCTCACTCATCCGAGTACATAAACAATCTTAACCCTTCTTTAAATGCGAAAAGTACGTCGGTTAGTCATATTATAAAATTGTCAACTAACTAACCAACGCACAACCACAATTTTCTTCTCACTCCGTCTCCTCAATCACTATCTGTTTTCTTTTCAATCACAGAAGATGCGCATCTAAGCGAATATTTTATTATTTCATTTCCTGCTATATTGTGTTGTCTAATCGTGTGAGTTACTTTTTATCAAGGTTATTTTGCTTTTCTTTTGTGTTTTTTTTTGTTATAGTTTCACTTATTTTGATTTTTGTCTTAATTTTTCACTGAAGATAATCTTTGCGACGGGTCGGAACGTCTGTAGGTATTCATATTCCTTAAAGAAGCCAATCTCCTAGGAATAATATATATATATATATATATGGGATGAATTTCACAATTAAATACGTGAAATGAATGAATGATGCAAACCCACAAGGAAAAATAAAAATGATTCCAAGGCCTTTCGTGTATTCAGAAGTACACTTCTGAATTCCCTGACGAGTTGTACTTCTGAATATACGAAAGGCCTTTGAATCATTTTTCTTTTACCTTGTGGGTTTGCATTATATATATATATATATATATATATATATATATATATATATAATGAAAAAAGTAATCACATGGATTGAAATCTAGTGAGTACGGTGGCCAGAACTACCCCAATCCAAAGCGTCCAGGATAGCGATTCGAGATAACCCGATCATGAAAATGTTCACTAAGGAAATCAAGAACAGCATAGGGAGGCACAGGGATCACATATTGAAAATGTTTTCACATTAATAAAATCTTCCGTGCTTCATTGTTGTTGTGACACCAGAACCAGTGTTGTAATTGAAATATTTTAATAAATATAAGCAATTCAAATTAGAGCGTCTTTTTTTGACGACTCTCTCTCTCTCTCTCTGTTATATATATATATATATATATATATATACTTCGGTAGTGTAGTGCTGACATTGCTGGCTACGGATTCACCGCCCCCAGGTTCGATTCGATGGCAAGTGGCACTCGGCTCGCCTAGCTGTTCATCGTTTCATAAAAAAATCATTGATTACTAGATAAATGAATACCCTGGGGCGCCTAGTGGTTAAGACGCTGGGCGTGGACTTGGTAATTTCTTACCACCCGTGGTGGGTTTTGGTTTGGATTCCACGTTAAGCTGTAGGTCTAAGGTGGGGCAACAGGCTTGACCTTCATCAGAATGAACAGTTCGGTGGAATCAAAACTAAGGTTACCAAGGTGTATATATATGAAGTACAAAAATATTAGAATAATTAACTTTCAATAGATTGATCAATGTTATTTATAGGGTATAATAATAATAATAATAATAATAATAATGAAGAGAAACAATTGTGATTCTATTTACTGAAAAGAATTTAATTGATCAGTTGATCGTATTATGATGTTTTATGTAAGTGAGGGGAAAGATTTTAAAGGTCACTTTGAAACATGAAGGAAACTCTTGACGTTCAACATTTAAAATAGACCATAATTAAATTGTTGGCTCATAAACGCGTTGGAATGTAAACTCTGCTCCAGTATATTCTCGTATTAAAACTTGTATTAATAACGTATTCTCCGAGTTTACATTTTAAAATGTTCCTTTGTCAATCTGAGGTACTCGAACGCGGTATCGATTTTAGGGACGAGGAATTTGGTGACGTCACGGATTTTCGTGGTGAAACTGACCAATTATATAATATGAGAAGTGAATGGTATCTGAGGAAGACAAAAGTTAGACAACGGAAGATATGACCATTCTTTCTCAGTTTTATTATAATCTGGAGCAATGGTTAAGTAGGACGAGGGATGACCCAGTTCCCATTCCCGAGCTACCTAAGAGAAAATATCCCTAAAATAGGTCTTCATTCCCTCCACCTCAAAGTTTCCACGTTAACCAATAATGGTGTGAAGGTACTTTAACGAATCAGAAAAAGTCTATATTATGGGAGTTGATGGTGTTTGTATGTTTACAAAAAATTTATTATTTTTACTTCGTATGTAATTTTCTGCCGTAGAATTCGATATTCCCGTTATTTTTCATGGTTAATAAATCGAAATAGTTGCATTTTTCAGAAGATACAGAGGGTTGAGAAAGGTAAATAGACGCCTTCAGTTTTTCCATAGGTTTTGATTTGATAATAAAAGTCGATAAATAATAACAGATTTGTTGAATATGTTTAGAATCTTGTTGCTTTCTCCTTTGCATTATGCAAAGGTGACACACACACACACACACACACACACACACACTGTCATTCCATAGATAAGCTTTGCCATTTGTTGTTGGACAATCATCGTGGTCTATTTACTTTTGTCAACCCTCTGTTGTTATTGTTGTTGTTTAGCCGATCAGCCCACCCTGATCGAGCAAGCCGGCGGCACGCAGGTAACCGATCGCTCTCTCCGGAGTGGACCAGAGGTTCAGCGCACTAATGATGTTGTGTTGTTTTCTATGTTGTGCTAGAGTGGTACAGTCTGTCATAATGTGTTCAATTATTTGTGGTGTGTCCTGGCACAGGTGGCAGGTGTCATCTGTGGAGTTGTCTAGTCTGCGTTTATATGTCCGTAAGTTGAGGTGATGTCCACATCGGAATAGTGCTAAGTTAACTCAATCTGCTCAGGCTGATCTCTGACCTGTTGATGGGTGGCGGCTTCACACCTAGGACCGCATTCGGACCGAGTCGTGTCAGCGCTTTGTGGGTTAGGTGTGTGTGTGTTTTCTGTACTGTGTGATGTCTATGGGGCGTGGTATGGAATGGAGTATTTGGTTATAATGTCTCTCTGGTGTTACCTTAATGGTGTGAGGTGTCGGTGCATGATTGTACATGTAGTGGCAAGGGTGTTGTGGGTTAGTTGTCGCTGCTGCCATGAATTGTGTTCCCCTCATGTCTAAATGTTCCTTAACTTTCAGTATTTTTGTTTCTGTGTGCAGGTGTTCTATTGGTGTTGTTTGAGTGCATCCTGCAATGATACGAAGTGCGTTTTGTATTGTCTGTAAGGTGTTTGTGTGTGTTTGAGATAATGGTTGCCCAGCATGGGCTAGCATAGTCCATAACTGAACGAATATATTGTTTGTATATGAGTGATGTTTCCTGCTGGTGTCCAAAGTTTGTGCCTGTTAGTACCCTAAGCGTGTTAAGTCTTGACGTACATTTGTTTTTAATGTCCTGAATGTGGTTTGCAAAAGATAATGATGTGTTGTACGGTATGTGACCAAGTATTTTGGTCCTGTGAGCGTGTGGAATGTTGGTGTTGTTTAGTGTAAGCTGTGGAGTTATCTGGTGTTCTTTTGTGTTGCTTGTAAGCAAGGTGATGGTTGATTTTGTGGGCGCTACTTTGAGTCTATTGTGTGAGAGCCAGTCTTGTATACTGTTTATGTATGTTTGTAGGTTATTTGTAGCGGTGTCGATGTTGTTGTGGGTGGATGTTAGTGATGTCATCTGTGTATGATGATAAGGTAAGCTTGTTATCTATAGGTGTTGGAATGTCGTGCATGTATAAGTTGAACAGTGTTGGTGAGAGAACAGCCTTGAGGGACCCCGTTCGGAAAAAAGCTTGTTTTTGGATGACTTGCCATTAAATGTGACGTGAGTATCTTCCTAAAAGATAGTTGCTCAGCCACCTTTTAGTGTTATTGTGCATGTTTGTGTCGAGTATTTTGTTTATGAGAGGGAAGCGTGGGATAGCATCAAATGCTTTACTAATGTCTATTGTTGCTAATAGTGTACGTTGAGCTGGTCGTCTAGAGTTGATGCCATCCATGATGTGTTGTGTGAGGTTAGTGAGTAATAATGTGGTTGAGTGGTGAGGTCTGAATCCATGTTCAGTAGGCGATAGTGGTATGTGTGGGTTGCTGATTTGTGAGATTAGTCTGTTACTTTGGAAGGTGTGCATACGGTAGTAAAGTAATGGGTCTATATGAAGCTGGTTCTGTTGGATTTTTGTTTGGTTTGAGTAGTGTAATAATTTTACCTTGTTTCTATATGTCAGGAATAATACAGTGTTGGTATGAATATGTGCTGATATTTGTGAGAGGTAGTATTCCCTGTGGGCCCAAGTGTTCAAGGTGTATGTTAGATATGTTGTCTGGTCCAGTAGCCTTCGAATTCTTAATGTTTTTGATGATCTTGGCGGTCTGGTCTGTATTGAAGGGTGTAATGGTCGTTTCGAGTCTGTAGGTTTTCTTGTGTCTGGCTGTTTGTTTGTCTGCGTGTTTCTGGTTATTGTCTCTGTTTAAGTGACTTATCTTTGCGTAGTGATTAACTAGAATGTTAGCGAGTTGTGTATATGTTGGGATATTATTTTTGCTGCGACAGATAGCCGCGTGTGAGGTGTGAATGCCGCTGTTAGAGTGGGTAATGTTGTTTATAGTCTTGTATAGCCTGGATGTATCTGTGTAGTGGTTAAGTGTTGTTATGAATTCCCTAAATGTTTTTGTTTTTCTTTTAGTTTGTTGTTATTTCTGTGTTGAACTGTTGTATCTGCTGTTTTATGGCTTCTGTGTGTGGTATTTGCGTGTTGTTTGAGGTTGTTACGTTGCCTTATGAGGTGGGCTATTTCTCTAGTGTAATTTGGGTTGTATTTCCTAATGTTGCCTTTGGGTATGTCTCATTATTGATGATCTGATTAAATGTCTTGAGTGTTGTATTGATGTCTATGATGGGTGTGCTGTTTAATGTGGTGAATTGTTCCTCAGTGTATTTTAAACTGTTCCCAATCAGGTTTACTCTGTAGAGTAAATATGGGAAGTACCGGAATAAATTAAAATCTATAAATAAAAAACTTTGCGGAGTTGAGCGGAGTAACAAATCTCTCTCGCTCAGTCGCCTGTTATGATTGGCTGACTCGCGTAAAGTGGGTGGAGCTAATGTCTTTCGCTCAGTCGCCCGTTAGGGTCGGATCTATCAAGATGAGCGGCGTGGCTTGTGTATACAAAAAAAAAAATTGCTTATTAGTTTTTCTTCAACCATTCTGGATATATTCTAGAAGCGTGAGACACGTTATGTCAGCTCCACTTTTCTAAAATTAAAGAATTGCGTAAAAAACTTGACACTAAGTGTTTTTGAAACTTGTAAGAAAACTACTAAGCATACAAAGCTTTCCAACAAAAAATTTAGAGGAAGTAAAATTAAAAGAGAAGAGTTTGAGGAGAAAGGTGGTAGGTACTGTACAGTGTACATAGTTACATTTTGGGGGAAAATTTAAAGTTAAAAAAAAAAAAAAAAAACTCGAGAACACGAGTTTTATTTAGAGGAAAGTGTGGACCAACTCTCAGAACTGGGGAAGAGGTTTGTAAAAAGGCGAGGCAACAAAAATACTTCAGAACTTTTTATCTAATTAGATTTTGGGGTATAGAACAATTCTGAAGAAAATATTTAATTCTGATAACCCTAACATACATCATTTTGCAGTTGATTATTATTAAATTGTTGATTATTTTACTATTGTAGTTACCCCAGAATATGTCTTCTCACGTTTTCTATCATGGCTGCTCACGTTATCTCTCATAGAGCATTGTTCTAACTAATTCATATAAACACATATAATGTAATTCATATAATAATAATAATATTTAAATACTCAAATAAAAGGTGTGCCATTCCACTTAATTGTAATTATCATACAGTTTGGTATATGAAATATTTTGACGGTTTTCTGGCGCGCATAAGGCCATTTTCTGAGCCACCTTTCTCAGAGGCTAGAATGTAACGTTTCAGAACATTCTAAAACGTTTTGTGAAATATTTGAAGCGACTCGTGATTTATGAAGCTGAGGGCAGTGACCAATCTTTTCCCGCAAAGATCAAGGAAGAACACTATAGTGTTGTTAGTGAGCCTGGCAGCTACTATCTGTTCCACTTTACCCCAGAGAAAGCAACTAAAGAGGAGTCACATGCGGAGAAGATTGCTAAGGTCCTGTTTGCCTGGCTGAAAGAGAGGGGTTATGATAAGACCTTGTTGGCCATTGGAGGAGACTCAACAAATGTCAACACTGGTGTGAAAGCTGGAGTAATGCGGAAGCTGGAGCTGCACCTGGGGGAAAGCTGGTCTGGTTGGTGTGCAACCTGCACACTGTTGAACTTCCCCTGCGCCATCTCATTGTTGACCTTGATGGCCCTACTCTGTCAGACAAAAAATTATCCGGGCCAATAGGAAAGCTCCTTGATTCTGCTACAGACTTTGATATCAATCCAAACTTCACCCGAATCTCTGTTAGCCCTCCACTGATCAAGCTTCCTGACAAGGTCATTCAAGATCTCTCAACTGATCAATACTATGGCTATAAAATTGTCTGTGCAGTCAGGGATGGAGTACTTCTTGCAGGGCTGGCTCTGTTAGAGATAGGACCAGTAAACCACAGCCGCTGGCTCACCACAGCGAACAGACTTCTCAGGCTCTGGGTGTCAAAGCACGGACTTAAAGGAAAGAACCTGAAGATTCTGCAATTCATTGTGGAATTCATCATTGGAGTGTATTACCCATGTTGGTTCAACGTGAAGGTCAAGCACTCCTGGATCGAAGGGCCTAGGCACATCCTCTTTCAGCTGGACTGCCTCAAGTCCCAGAGAAAGGAGGTGCTGGATATTGTGATGCCAACTGTGAGAAGATCTGCTTGGTATGCCTACAGTGAAGTCATCCTCCAAACACTACTCTGCTCTGAGGATCAGAAGGAGAGGATTGAAGGGGTGGAGAGAATCCTGGCTATCAGGGGAGAGGGGGACCCGGACACTCAGCTGGGGGACTCCTCTGTTAGGAGCAGAAGGACACCTGACATCAATTGTGATGCTTCCAGCATCGGTGACTTGATCAGCTGGTCAGAAGGTGTGTCAGAGCCACCTCTCACCTGCTCTCTAAGCACCTCAGAGGTGAAAAACTTCAACAACACCCCCATGGAGGTGCGCAACTGGCCTTGCCACACACAAAGCATTGAGAGGGTTGTTAAAATGGTGACTGAGGCTTCTGCTAAGTACTTCTCACAGGAAAAGAGGGATGGAGGGATCAGGGCTCAGGAGACCAGCAGGAAGCTGATGTCCAAGTCTGAGTCAAAGCAGGATTTGTGCAACCTGGCAAAGTTCAAGATGTCAGGAGAATGATCTTTGTAATTATATCCAGTGATATACATGCAGTTCACCTATTAATAATATATGTAAAGTTGATTTGGCCTTGTCAATATAAATGATTTACCTTATATCTTTTAATATATTATAAAGGGGTTCAAAAGGGTAAAATTGGCAATTTAGAAATACAAAATGTAGGAGGTTAGAGTTATCCTATCCAAAAAGAAGCTCATATTTGAATTCCCCATGTAAAAACACACAATTTAGACACCCTTGATGGTAAGATTTCCTTCAGATTCATGTTGTCACCTGAGTACGACCCGCCCTAATTGCACCATCTCCAAAAACTTACTACATCATTACCCTAACCCATCCTTTATGCATTAAAAAGTTCTACTTTATCGGCAACCTTTGTTTAGCATCCCCCCCTAGTTGTTCATTCCTGCGAAGGTCAAGCGTGTCACTCCACCTTAGACCTACAGTTTAACGTTCAACCCGAACCACGCAACAGCACGGGCGGGGCAGAAATTACAATGTCATCGTCCGGAATTGTCCTCTCAACCTACGATCAACACCCAGCATCTTAACCACCAGGATATCTAGGGTATCCATTTATCTGCCACCGAACCAGACATTCATTTTCACGAACTAAACACATTTTTATTCACACTCCGTCTAATTCTGCGTATTGTCAAAAACATTTACAAACGTAGAAGATTGGGATCTAACAATAAAGAATTATGAAATGCTTCGAGATATATATAAGATCTACTAAATCCTTTTTATCGCATAGCTAAACGAATACATTCATTTTCACCTGTTCAGTCTCATTTGTTTAAGGTTCAAAATCGAGTATTAAACGCGGTGCATGAGAGCAATTTCCTCCTCCACCAAATGGTCATGTGTGGCGGAGAGCGAGAGAGAGCAACTCACTCCTTCACCAAGGAGGCATTACAGAAGAAATTACAGAATGCATGTTGCACCCAGGTGAAGGAGCGAGTTGCTCTCTTGCGCTCTCTGCCACACATGACCGTTTGGTGGAGGAGAGAATTGCTCTCATGCACGGCGTTTGACTCAATTTTGAACCTTAAACAAATGAGACTGAACAGGTGAAAATGAATGTATTCGTTTAACTACGCCATGAAAAAGGATTTAGTGTGTATATATATATATATATATATATATATATATATATATATATATATATATATATATAAGCATTTCATACTTTATTGTTAGATAGATCCCAATCTTCTACGTTTTTAAATGTTTTTGACAATACGCAGAATTAGACGGAGTGTGAATAAAAATGTGTTTAGTTCGTGAAAATGAATGAATGGTTGGGTGGCAGATAAATAGATACCCTAGATATCCTGGTGGTTAAGATGCTGGGTGTTGATCGTAGGTCGAGAGGACGATTCCGGACGATGACATTGTAATTTCTGCCCTGCACGTGCTGTTGCGTGGTTCGGATTCAACGTTAAACTGTAGGTCTAAGGTGGAGTGACACGCTTGACCTTCGCAGGAATGAACTCGGGGGGGGGGGCTAAACAAAGGTTGCCGATAAAGTAGAACTTTTTTAATGCATGAAGGATAGGTTAGGGGTAATGATGTAAGTTTTTGGAGAATGTGCATGGTTTTTATATGAACTTTAACACTGATAAAATTCAACTGTACGGTACGGAAAAGGGGAGGATCTAAAATTCCATGGAATAGAAAAGAAGATCCCCGATGACCCGGGTGTACCTGTGAGATGGAAAGCAAAAAGTCCTCACTACTTCACCAGGCCAACTAGATCTGTTGTAGTAGTATTCCCCGTTAAACTGTAGGTCTAGGATGGGGTGGAAAGCTTGACCTTCGACGGAATGAGCAATTTGGGTATTTTTTTGTCTTAGAATAAAAAGAAATGTTTTGAAGGCATTTTGTATAAGAGATGAATGAGAAAATGCTGAGGTGCTGGATTCCCCGTTAAACCGTAGGTCTAGGGCCGGGTGAAAAGTTTGACCTTCTTTAGAATGAACAATTTGGGTAGGTCCGGGTTTGTATATTATTATTTTTTTATTATATATATACTCCTCGTTCGTAATTCTTATGCTATTATTATTTTTGATTGCATATATTCCTTCGCTTGTATAGGATTGTATATTTATTTTCAATATATTTCGTGAAATTGGATCCAATAATTCGTCTAAATAAACAGTGATGTGATGGTGTTCTATTCAATTCTTTTTGATGTATAAATATAAACGTTATTATTGTTATTATTATTTAATTATACAAATGGCTGGTTAGGCCTTTTAAGTCAGATGGCGGGTTAAGCCAACTGGCGGGTTCAGTGAACTGGCGGTTTAAGCCAGCTGACAGATTATTCCATTCCAATAATTCGTCTAAATAAACAGTGATGTGGTGGTGTTTTATTTGATTCTTTTGGTTGTGTATATATAAACATTATTATTATTTAATTATACCAAATGGCTGGTTATTAGGCCTTCTAAGTCAACTGGCGGGTTAGGCCAACTGGCGGAAAGTCAGAATATATGCCTGCCAGGCGAACACGCTCTCTCTCTCTCTCTGATGCATTTTCAGGTTGGTGGGACCTTTACCAGAGGGATGGTGTCCACCTCAATAACAAGGGTAAAGGTGTGCTAGGCGCGCTGCTCGACCAGCACCTATACAGAATGGTGAGGTCGAGTTCGGGGAGAGATGATGGGCCCCCACCGAGGGGAGATGATGATGAGCCGGTGGCGGACGTACCATCAACTAAAGGGTGCGTCCAGGTACAGGTGGGTGACCCTCCTTCCACGTTGGAGGGGGCTCAGGCTCCTGCGGAAGTTGCCCCCTCGTTAGTGAGGGGCTCTTCAACTCCCGACAGCCCTGGCTGTTCGGGAAACGGGTCGTGCTAGGGGGCGGTCAGAATAGGGAAGGCTCACTCCGTGCAATGCTTTTTAATGCTAGGTCGATTAGGAACAAGTTTTGCGAGCTACGGACGCTCTTAGCATCAGAATACCAGGATATCGTTGCTATCACTGAGTCCTGGATTCATACTGATCGTGGGGAGTTCGAAATTTCCAGGTATAGAATGTTTCGCAAAGACCGCACCCTTGTGGAGGGGGATGGGGTACTAATATACGTCAGGGACACGTTGAGTCCGGTTGACTGCCAGTTTCAGTCGGAACGGGAGCGGCTTGGCGTCGATCTGAACGTGGGAGGGACGAACTATAGGTTAATCTTGGTGTACAGACCTCCGCATCTCCTCCTCGAAGAGGATACAGCCCTGTACACCGAACTCAGTAGCCTGCTAGGGGATAGGGTGTGTTTAGTTTTATGAGACCAACTGTCGCGGCATAAAGTGGGAAGACAGAACTGCTGATGCTGAAGGGAGGAGGCTAGTTGACTTTGCTGAGAACTTCCTCACTCAGTAGGTCAATGAGCCTACACGAGGCGAAAGCGTTCTAGACTTAGTATTCACGACCGAAGACAAACTCGTCACTGGCCTCACCGTTGACGAATCGTTGGGCGGGAACGATCACGGTCTGATTAGGTTCCGTGTGTGCGTCCTTCGGGTGAAGCGTAGTAACTCGAGAGGCAGTAAGCTCGATCTCCGGCGGGCGGACTTTATTAGCCTCCGGGATAGCGTAGGTGAGATGGGGTTAGAGGTCGATGGCGATGTTGAGGGAGTGTGGAGTGCATTCCGGGAAGAGTTTATGGTACTGCAGTCTGCTGCCATACCCTCAAAACCGGTCACCCCTGCTTCAACGCAGCCTAAGTGGTTCAATCGTGACATCGCTTCGGCTATCCGAAATAGGAAAGTAGCGTATAGGAGGGCGAAGGCCAATTGTTCCCATGAGAACACTGAAGCGTATGTCCGCCTGTGTAGGGAAGTGAAGGCGAAGGTTAGGCTAGCGAAACGTAACGAAGAACTACGGGTGGCAAGCCTCTGCAAGGGGAACCCTAAGGAGTTCTTCAATTATGTTAATAGTAGAAAGCCCATTAGAACCATGATAGGTCCGTTAAAGGACCGAAGCGGCGTTCTGCGGACCTCCGACGCGGACATCGCCAATGTGCTTAATGAGTACTTTGCGGGAGTGTTCACCAGGGAGGACACCCGCATCATCCCCGAGCCAGGCGTGAGGCACGAAGGTGCTGGCCTGGATAGTGTTCGATGTTCCGCGACAGTCGTTGCCGATAGCATAGACAAACTGAGCGCGTTTAAGGCTCCTGGGCCAGACCAGTTTCTCCCCAGTGTTGCGGGAGGTGCGCGACCAGGTGGCTCCCCACCTGGCTACAGTCTTCAACAAATCGTTGGAGACGGGACAGGTGCCTGGAGGGAAGCCAACGTGACCCCTTTCTTTAAGAAAGGAGATCACAAAAGTCCAGGGAACTATCGTCCCATTAGTCTCACTTCAGTTGTAGGTAAATTATTAGAGGGGATAATAGCCGATAGGATCGTTGACCATTTGGATTCCTACAAGCTGCTTGTGGACTCCCAACATGGGTTTAGACGGCATAGGTCGTGTCTCAACAATTTGCTCGAATTTTCCCACGTCATGTTGAGTGAGTATGATAAGAGTAGGGCGACTGATATACTTTATCTCGACTTTCAGAAAGCCTTTGATAAGGTACCTCACTGCTGGCTAATGGCGAAAGTGCGCGCACTGGGTGTCGGTGGGGAAGTAGGTAGGTGGATTGAAAACTGGCTGAAGAATAGGCGGCAGAGGGTTGTAATTAAAGGGGCTAGTTCGGGTTGGGCCTCGGTCACTAGCGGGGTTCCTCAGGGTTCCGTTTTGGGGCCGCTGTTGTTTATCATTTACAGAAATGATATAGACGGTGGCGTCGTCAGTCGGATCGCCAAATTCGCTGATGATACCAAGCTTGGGGCCAATGTTGGGACGCCAGACGCGATCGAGCAACTGCGTGCGGACCTAGGTAGGATAGGAGTGGTCCGGAAAATGGCAAATGCCGTTTAACTTGGGTAAATGCAGTGATGCACATTGGCTACGCCAATCCCAAGTCGGACTACTCGATGTTGGGGAGTAATATCGAGGTGACTGATTTGGAAAAGGACTTGGGTGTGCTAATTAGCAGCGACCTTAAGTTTACGAAACTGTGCGTAGAGGTGGAAAAGAAAGCCAGAAGCTGTTGGGTTATATCAGGAGCAATTTCAGTTTCGGAACAAGGAGATTGTGCTCTCACTGTACAATTCCCTGGTTCGGCCGCACCTGGAGTATGCTGTGCAGTTCTGGTCGCCCACCCTCAGGAAAGATATTGAGAGGCTGGAGCGAGTGCAGGCGAGGGCCACAAAGTTAATCCCTTCCGTTAGGCATATGGGCTACAATCGACGGTTACGCGCCCTGAACTTGTTTTCGCTGGAAACTCGGAGGCTCCGCGGTCAACTGATCGAGGTTTTCAAGCTCTTACGCGAGTTCAACGATGTCGATTTTAGAAGCATGTTTAGTTTAAATGATAACCCAACTCGCAACAATGGTTGGAAGTTGGATTTGAAACGGTTTAGGACTAGTTTGTGTGGGAATTACTTTACGTATAAGACCTGTGACACGTGGAACAGGTTACCTTCAGAAGTTGTGAACAGTTCCTCTGTGGATCAGTTCAAGAAAAGGTTAGACCAAATCTTGCACACTATTTGAGGGTGTAGAATTTTTCCCTGGCACCCGTTGCCATTGGTACCTCCTCGGTATGGGCCGCAAGGCCTTTTGAGGCACTTCTTTTCCTTGTAACTCTCTCTCAGGTTAGGTATACCCCTTTTGGGGGGGGTGAGGCCGTCCCACCTTCTCCCAAACGAGGTCTCCCCCAGCTTGCTGAGGGAGTTCATTGCAACTTGAGGGATAACCCTCCCCCATATTTGCATAACCCCCTTGTTGCATAACCTCTTCCAACACCACCCTACCCCTTGTCAAATGGCGGGTTAAGCCAACTGGCTTGCTGGGGGAGTTCATTGCAACTTGGGGGATAACCCTCCCCTAGTTAC
>JAJOZX010020802.1:0-25503 GCA_023014485.1 Bathynomus jamesi
ATTTCCATACGCCAAAACTCTCCTGTAACTCAGTCTGCTCGTTATCTCTTCTTCTTACACAGTTCTTAAGGCGGGCTATGATGGTCGTATAAGAGACTTTCGGGCGATACACACTGTAATAGTTTTTAAAATTGGTCCCTCTAGAAAATTCCTAAGCTCTACTATCCACCTGTTTTTCCTTACCAAGTTGTTCACCCGCGTACCGTTCGAAATCTTCCATAAATGCATCAAATATCTGAATACGTTCAACACCAAATTTTAACGGTTTAACTGCCTTAACACTCCTAGCCTCTTTATCATACCTAAGAATCTCAAGAAGCTCACCAGCTATTACTATTAAAATTCTATTAGTCGCCTCCTGGTGAGAAATTCCAGACTTTTCTAACTCCAATAACCTCTTCAACCAAAACCTACCACCTTGACCCTGTTGGGACTCCTCAACCTCAGTATCTGTACTACCATCCGTCGTGTACTTACGAGTCTTTGCCGTAGACCCATGCGATACTTTTTTCTTTTGCCTCGTTCGTCGTTCATCAGGCTCCTTGTCACTCTCTTCATACGTATCCTCTCTGACCTGGTACTGCACTTTTTTCCCCGACGTACCTTTTGGCATAGCTCCCTTTTGCTTATACTTCAATGCTTCTGTAACAGACTCCAAGGTAAACACCACACTATCTATATTAACCGATTCATGACTTAGAGCCTCCTGAATTTCATTAAATACGTCATTGCCGCACTATCACTCGATTTTTCTCCTTGAAACACTGCCTCTAACGCGCAGGCCTGTTTACTTTCATCAACAGACATAGTTACGAAAATCATAGAAAAGGACAATAGAATCAAAGACCTGAACCCTGTAAAAGACCCCCCTAAAATATATAGGCCAAAAGCGTGTAAAATAACCTTAACAAGAAAAAAATAAATATCAAATACAAACCCAATATACGAGTATATACGCAATATATATCCCTAAACAAAAAAAAACGTAAAACAAATGATTAAATACACAATTTCACGCAAAAAACAATGAACTTACAGAAAAAAAATACAAAAGCAAATATAAAACAAGCAAATATAAAAACAGATATAAAAAAAACATAAAACGTTGGGCGCCAAATATGTTACCGTGCGGTGACTAAGGCTGTCATACAATTATTTCTGACCAAATTATACCAAAACCCGGCAACAGTATCTCGGGATGGGTTACCTTAATAACAGAAGACAACAGGTGCAAAACTAAGGAACAATAAACAGGCTGCTTTCAAAATAAACCTTATAATTATAATTAGTGAAATATATACACGTATTTACAACAATTCATAAATTCAATGAGAGCATAATAGTAAACAAACACTGGCTAAATAAATGTTTTCTTTTCCTTTTTAACGCACGCCAGACACCTCCCAGCAGGTCTGCCAAGGTCTAGACCAAATAGTCTTTATCCGGCTAAACACCTCGCACTACGAACTCCTGTGCCGTCGGCCAGTCCTTCGCTGCAGAACGTGCCTAAGAACGTGCACACCTCGTTGGTAGCCCACTACGACTCCTGTGCCGTCGGCCAGTCCTTCGTTCCGAACGTGCCTAAGAACGTGCACCAGGTAATCCGTTGCAGCGGGAAAATGGCCTGAGGATGACAAACGACCGATCCGTAATGTCGAACGCTGGGTGTGGGGTAGGCCTCCACACACTTGACCATATATATATGGTCAACGAAACCAGACCCTGACCTTTGACTCAACCAGAAGGAGAGCACCGATACCACAACTTGGGCCGAGACGCCTCACTCCTCCGCTCTGGTGGTAACCTTGGCAATCAACCCTTAAATTATGCTCCACTTTCCTTAAAGATTTACAGAAATCCAAAAACTCTCAATTCTCTGACCATAAATGCTTTCTATGCCAGCAGACCAAACAATACCAAGATTCCACCAGAGCAGAGTAAAGCTCTGCACGAAACTTCTAGAAGGTTTTTACCAACCACCTACACATTGACACCCAATAATTAATTTTTACCCATTATGTAATACATGAAAACAAAAATACGTTATAAAATCTCTAACACTTGCGTTTCCACTTAGTGTACATACTACATAGCAACTATATCAAAATTTCCATAAAGAGTTACTGTACATACTTAATAAAGCCGAACCAAAAAATACAGAATACAAAAATTAAAAAATAATCTTTACAAAACATGGAAAAATTACCAACACTGTTACAATATATATTAATATATATATATATATATGATCTATATATATATATATATATATATATATATATATATATATATATATATATATATTTGCATATATATATATATATATATATATATATATATATATATATATTATATATATATGCATATATGCATATATATATATATATATTATATACAGGGTGGGCGGAAAGTAGCTCCCTATTTTGGATTGGTAAAAAATACGTATATTATCCATTTATTTCAGAAGAAATAATATGAAAGGTAGGCATACATGGTAGGTTTTCTCTGAATTCAATGTGGGCTCCAACTCTTTCCACAGTTTCTGGAGCCGCCCAGGAATGGCGTCCACTGACTTTAGCAGGAACTCCGGCGGGATGGAGGACATGACTTCCCGAATTCGGTCCTCCAGTTCTTCCAATGTCCTCGGTTTGGTGCGGTAGACTTCTTCCTTTACCCACCCCCAAAGAAAGAAGTCGCACGGTGTCAAGTCGGGGCTCCTGGCTGGCCATTGATGTGGAACCACGACGACCCATCCAACGCCCAGGGAAGTGGGCATCCAGCCACTCACGGACAACAAGAGCGAAGTGCGGAGGGGCGCCATCTTGCATAAATATCAGATCGTCGATGTTCTCCCATGTGCTGACAACCGGCCAGACCTCGTTTCGCAACATAGCAAGGTACCGCTCAGCATTCATGGTGTTGCGCAGAAGGAACGGGCCCACAACCTGATCTGAGGTCATACCACACCACACCGTTACACTGAACCGATTCTGCCGTTTTAGCGGTAACCGTGCGACTTCTTTCTTTGGGGGTGGGTAAAGGAAGAAGTCTACCGCACCAAACCGAGGACATTGGAAGAACTGGAGGACCGAATTCGGGAAGTCATGTCCTCCATCCCGCCGGAGTTCCTGCTAAAGTCAGTGGACGCCATTCCTGGGCGGCTCCAGAAGCTGGTGGAAAGAGTTGGAGCCCACATTGAATTTTTAGAGAAAAGCTACCATGTATGCCTACCTTTTCATATTATTTCTTCTGAATAAATGGATAATATACGTATTTTTTTACCAATCCAAAATAGGGAGCTACTTTCCGCCCACCCTGTATATATATATATATATATATATATATATATATATTGTATATATATATATATATATATATATATATATATATATATATATATATATATATGCATATATATATATATATATATATATATACATATATATATATGCATATATATATATATATATATATATATATATATATATATATATATATATATATATGCATATATATATATATATATATATATATATATATATATATATATATATATTTATATATATATATATATATATATATATATATATATATATATATATACATATATATTATGCATATATATATATATATATATGCATATACTGTATATATATATATATATATATATATATATATATATATATATCTATATATATATATATATATATGCATATATATATATATATATATATATGCATATATATATATCTATGCATATATATAATATATATATATATATTTTATATATATATATATATATATAATGCATATATATATATATATATATATATATATATATATATATAATTTAGGGTGTCTGTTATTGGTAGTCAAAATTGAAATGTTGAATTATTTTATCTGCGCCCCCTAAAATATTTCCATTTAGCATAAAAACTAAAACCTGAAAGTTGACACAAATTGGCTCATATTTAGGGTCGCCCCCGGCTAATAAAATGGTGACGATGGCATAATAGCTCCTGACATATGATTATGCTCATTATACACATAATTCCTTCCTTCTTTTTTTAGTTTGATTCGTTTTTATAAGTATAGGCCTTCTTATTTATCATTGATCCTTTTCTAACCTGTCCTTGATGTTATAATCCATCCTTTGGTCCTCAATCCTTCTTTATCCCAATCCTTTTTCTCCTATCCAAAATCCTTCGTTGCTCTTTTTTTATATACAATCAGCAATGAACCATTGCTACAAAAAAAAACCATTAGTTTATTATATAGAGATAAATTCAAAATGCCAGTGCTATTTACATACTTTAATTACTTTAATTAGCAATATTTCCTTATACAACATTTATTTAATATACAATGATTATACAATATGATGTATTTTAAGGTGCGACCTCATTGATGGTTATTTTTTGAGAAGAACAGTTTTTGATGGAACTGGGTGACTCTGGCGGTGTTTTGCAACAATTTGTGTACGATCCAGGGCAGCAGACATCTGAATAGTCATGATGTTTTTCATGCCTCGTTTTTTCTTAGATTTTGGAAAAGCACAAGCTCCTTTGGGCTCCTCCTCCTCATTCTCACTTTCATCAGTGTTGCTGGAAGATGTGGAAGAAGCCAGTACAACTTGACTAGTCGACGCCTCCATCAAAGATTCTGACTTTCTTTTTCTCTCTGCCTCAGCTTCCAACCGTTTGACTGCATTTTTTGTGCGGTGAAGATGTACAGTGTCCACACCACCGATTGAGCCAGGACGACCTTTTTGTCTTTGCAGTTGAAGGAACTCCGTCCTCACGATTCTTGATCAGCTTCTCAGCGTCTCCATGGGCGATGTCAAAGAGATCTTCCAATCGCTCTACAAAATCAGCCTCCTTGGTTTTATGGCTCTGGCTTGTTCTGGAAGCATGCTTCTTTAAGCAAGTCCATTCGTTAAAGAAATTCTCTAACTTCTTCATGGCACGAGGTTCCTGCTGAGTAGGAATATTGGCCTTATCCCAGATAACTATTGTGGCTCGAATAGGTTGACGCAGAGCATCGCGGATTGTCATGTTTTTCTCTCTGTGGAGGTGCATAAAATAACCAAAAGCTTGCCTATATGGGGGCAGCTTTGAGCCTTTAATATCATCTAATGTAGATCCGAGCAAATAGAATGGTCTTCTTGTATTCATCTGCAAAATAAGAAAACAAAATATTAACGTAGTGTTATGGTTTTGTAGAGCAGGGCTAAATCACTGTTTTGACTTTTTTAAATTACAAAAAAAAAAAAAATTTGGTAGACAAAGTTAATTTGGTCTAGTTTATAAAACTAACGTATTTTTCTCAATTATTATTCCTATTATTTTTTAATCTAAGAAACAAGGAATAAATATTTTTGTAGTAGAAATTTATATTTTGCTATTTTATTGGAAATAGAAACAGTGGCGTCACTAGGGTTGGTGTCACCCAGTGCGGTAACTCATGGTGTCACCCCCCCCCCCCCATGGACCTCCTCCCGTACCAGACCATACAGAATCCTTAGTAATGTTTTTTGTACTAATGTTACTCGTAAATCGTAATTCCCGTATATCACTGAATGTAATGGCAATAGTAGTGACATAAACAACTAGCAAAATTAAATTACTCCTTAAATTACAATATCATACGCACAGCCTAAATGTATTTACATTTACATAGTTTCATGTGGTTAAAGTGAAAATTCGGTAAGAAAACAATAGAATTCGAAGTAAAAACGTTTAAGAACTACATCAAAATTATGTTCATTTTAACGTTAAACTTTACCGTTACATGAGATACATTAATGGATTAGATTTGCATAATCAATAACGGCCCAAATAATGTAGTTGTAGACAAATGCATATGGAAATACTCATAAATTTGAGGCTGCAACATCATAAAGACAGAGGCTGCAACAACTGAGCGGAAGCCTTTTTTTATTTTTCTCCTTCTTTTCCTTTAATTACTACTTCATTCTCAAAAACGTTATTGATATAGGTTCACAAATACTAATTACCACAATATTGTAGCTAAAACAACAGAAAATTTGACAAAATCAGCGACTATAAAACACCAGCAGCAACGAAAACAACAGCGCGTGCTTGTAGAGCGTGCAGACGAAACCACGTGATTCGAAGCGTCATTGTAATTGGGTAATAATGACAGCTCTGACCGGAGCGCATTAGAAGGTTCAAAAAGTAAATTAGCATAGAGTTTTAGCCTTGTAGGATATTTACATGTAAGCTGGGCTTACGAAAAATGTTTTGTTATAACTAACTACAGGGATATTTTATAAAAAATAATAAATTTTCTGCTCAAACACTGCACAAAAACCCCCCGCACCCGCATAAATAATAGCTATATTTTATGAAATTTAATAAGCGTGGGCGACCTCTAAAAATTGTTCAATCCAAAAAAAATGTTATATGTGATGTTTTTTCAACCAATGGAACTGGTTGAGGTGGCGCAACCTAAAAAAATCAATCAACACTTCGAAAATAAGAGACACCCTAATATATATATATATATGCATATATACATATATATATATATATATATATATATGCATATGCATATATATATATATATATATATATATATATATATATATATGCATATACATGTATATATATATATATGCATATATACATATATATATATATATATATGCATGCACACACACACACACACACACACACATATATATAAACATATATACATACACACATATATATACATATATATGCGTACACACATATATATATATATATATATATATATGCATGCACACACACACATATATATATATACATATATACATACACACATATATATATACATATATATGCGTACACACACATATATATATATGTGTGTGTACGCATATATATGTATATGCGTACACACACATATATATATATAGATATATATATATATATATATATATATATATATGCATACACACACACACAAAAATATATATATATATATATATATATATGCACACACACAAACACACATATATATATATATATATATATATATATATATATATATATATATATATATGCATACACATATATATATATATATATATGCATATACACACATATATATATATATAATATATATGCATACACATATATATATATATATATATATATATATACATATATATATATATATGCATACACATATATATATATATATATATATATATATATATATATGCATACACATATATATACAGTTTTCTGTATCAGGTGCACAGTTTTCTATATCCTTTGCGGACAGACGTGTTTTATTGAGTGTCCAGTGTTATCAATTGAATAAGTGGTTTTCGTTGAAGTGTTTTAAAAAAAAATAGTGTTCGGTGCATTCATAACTAAATTACTTCGTGCTACTAATCACTCATTAACGAATATATTTCATTTATTGACGTTATTCAATACTATATTATTTGATCAAACCAAGGCTACTGCACGTGGCTTGCCGTGTTGTTTTTCAAATCTATCAAAAAACGTGCTGACATAAGGTTCATTTTTCCTACCTTCGAGAGGTCAGGTAGAGTGTGGTCCCGCACCGTGTGAAGAAAAGGAAAAAAGTCGGGTCAAATTGCGGACAGATAAGTGTTATAATTTATTAATTTCCAAACGCTCGTTTTTTGTTTTTGTTTTTTTTTGTTGTTTAACTAATTAAAAGCATGGCACCCCCGTCAAGTACTTGCAGTCGCTGTGAAGGGAAATTTGCCGCTTACGCGTTTACAATGGCTAATAATAGTGAACAGTTAGTTTGCAGGTGGTGCTCAAACTCGGAAGTGCTGAGGAACGAGTTAGAACTAGGGGTTAAAACCGGTATTGAAATACCGGTATTAATACCGGTATTGAAGAAGTACAAATAATACCGATACCAATATTATAGGTTTTCGTTATTGACAAAAATTGCTATTGTAAAATTTAGGCAATTTAGTCCTCCGATAAGACTGAAGTGGAAGCAGATTCATTACTGAGTGAATACATGCAAGAAATGGACAAACTAGGAAAGTGACATCTAAAAAAAATTCCATTGATTTGATGTTACTAATGAATTTAAAGCTTGGAAGTTACTTTACAGAGAAGTGAGAATTTAGAGAAGCTGTACAATGCACTGCTTTCAATTAAACCTACAAGTGCAGAATCAGAAAGAGCCTTTTCTGCTGCAGGCCTATTTCTGACGAAACTGAGATCAAGTCTATCTGAACAATCCTTAGATGCTCTTTGTTTCCTCAAAGCATACTTTCAAAATCAAACTAAGAAATAAATATTTAGATACTAATAATTTCTATCTACCCCAGTAGTTGTATAATAATATGCTAAAAAAAAAAATTCAAATAATATTTTGATTACAATTTAGTAATTTACTGTATAAACTTTTTCGAATAGAATGCCATCTATTTGGAGTTGGGTCATTAATTTATAGTAAATATGGTGAGTACTGCAAGTCCCTCAGACTTGTGGGAGGGTTGGTAGGTTGGCACCATAATAAATCAAAATAAATTATTTTTTTCATAATACCGGTATCAATACCGGGATTAGCATAATTGCCTCCAAATACCGGTATTGAAAATTTTCGGTATTATGCAAGCACTAGTTAGAACGTGAGAAGGAGGCCAGAGCAAGCCTTGAAGAAAGGGTGATGCTCCTGACGGCAAAATTAGAATCCCTTGAGACTCCAGTTGCGACCCCTCCTGCCTCAGTTTCTATTAATATATAAATAGTATTAATAGCCCTCTCTCTCCTAGTTCCCAACCCTTCGTTCGAGTGCGTAATGGAGCCCCATTGAGAAAACCTATGACATGTCTACCAGTAATAACAAACAATAAGTTTTCTGTTTTAGGTTTTGAAGATGATGATGAACCGAAAATTCGACTCGTTGGCGATTCCATTGTTCGAGGACAGCTCGAGGAATTCTGTGGGAGAAACCCTCGTCGTAGGCGCCGTTACTGCTACCCTGGTGCAAGGGTGGAGGATATAACTAATAGTGTTGACCAATTTACAGATGGTATCTCCGAGGACACAACATATGTTATTCATGTCGGTACTAATAAAGTTTTAAATTCTACATCGGAAGAACTGCTGGCGAGGTACAGGGACTTACTAGAGCGATTAAAGGAAAAAACTAAGATTGTTTTAACAGGTATACTTCCTCGAATTATCCATCGTAACGATTTCTACAGCAAGGCGACCTATATTAACAGTAACCTAAAGTCTCTTTGCCAACAGGGAGTGCATTTTGAGAATTTTTGGAACAGTTTCTACGGCAGGAGGGACTTGTTCCTCGGAGATGGATTTCATCTTAATGACGTAGGAGCTGCGCGTTTAGGAAGACTGTTTCATAATACTGTCGTAACTCGAACGGTCCCAGCGTAAATTCCATAAATTTCCACTGCGCTCGCGAAGTTGTCGCAATTACAAACAATTTGAAGGTTCTATCCTTAAATGCTCGTAGCCTACGAAATAAAATAAACGAATTTTTTTCTTTAATTGCTTGTAAAGACTGATATAATTGCGATAAATGAATCGTGGCTTAGCACTGAAACTCGTGACTTTGTAGGGGAGTATCAAATTAAAGGTTATAGACTTTTTGTTAAAAACAGAATAGGTAGGCGAGGAGGCGGTGTTATGTTGTATATCAAAGATAATATAGCGAACGTTATAGAAGTAAAGCACACAATTCCAGAACCGATACGGACGTAGCGTTATATCGTGAACTAAAGCGAATAATCGGTAGTGAGCAGGCTTTAGTTATGGGTGACTTTAATTACGCTAACGTAAATTACGATACAATGCAGGGAGACGCGGAAGGTAATCGTTTAGTTAATTTTCTCGAGGATAGCTTTCTTATTCAAAAGGTTGGGGAACAAACGAGGTTGGACAGTATTTTAGATTTAGTAATAAGTACGGATGATAGGCTAATTACTGATCTTCAAATAATAGAACCGTTGGGCAATAGCGATCATAATATGGTAGTTTGTCCTCTCAGTAAGTCACTCGAAACCAACTAACTCGACGAAAATTCCGAACTTCTAGCACGCAGACTTTAGTAAATTTCGAAATAAATTGTCACACGTCAATTGGCAAAACGTGATGGGGAACTCCAACGCAAAACTAATGTGGGAATCGTTCGAAACAGTATTTAGGACTATAAATGAGGAATGTGTACCGTACAAAATTAAGCGTGCGAAAGTAAACAACAAGCCCTTGTCGTTTACTTCTAGAGTAGGAGACATTATAAAGAGTAGAGATAGGGCTTATAGGCTATATAAGTGCGATAAAGACAATTTGTTGTTACGAAACGATTACATATCTCTAAGGCGTGAAGCGAAGAGTGTAATAAAAAAGTTCAAGCGCGAATTTGAAATCTCCATAGCTCGTGACGGTAAAGAAAACCCCAAGCGATTCTTTCAATACGTCAATAATAGAAATCCAGTAAAAAGCGTCTTGGGGCCTTTGAAAAATGTAAACGGAGATCTAGTTTCTGAAAACAAGGAAATGGCTACCTTGCTAAACGAATTTTTTACGTCAGTTAATACTATAGAAGATGTAACAAATATCCCTACGGTCACGGACATATTACCATTTGATAATTGTAATATTTTTGATAATATAGTGGTTAGTGAAGGGGTGGTAACGCGCTATATTGATAAAATGAAAACGCGTAAATCACCAGGTCCGGATTCCATATATTCCATACAACTAAAAGAATTAAAAGATAAAATTGTTGTGCCGCTAACAAAGATTTTTAATGCGTCTATTTCTGAGGGGTGCGTACCAGATAATTTCAAGTTAGCAAACGTAACACTTATCTTTAAGAAAGGCGATAAAGGTGCGGCGGGAAATTATAGGCCAATCAGTTTAACGTCTGTTGTAGGTAAGCTACTGGAATCAATAATTAGGGATCGTATAGTCGAACACTTAGAAGTGCATAAGCTAGATAGAAATACGCAGCACGGATTTAGGCGAAACAAATCTTGCTTAACTAATAGTTTAGAATTTTTCCAAAGCGTGGTTGACGTTTACGATAGACATCGGGCGGTTGATGTACTGTATTTAGATTTTCAAAAAGCGTTTGACACCGTGCCGCACAAAAGACTCATTGAAAAAAACTAAGGCTTATGGAATCAGGGGTGTAGTAATAAATTGGCTAGAAGAGTGGTTGCGAGGCAGGAAACAGAAGGTGGTCGTTGATGCAGCGGAGTCGTGTTGGGCTAATGTAGCGAGTGGCGTTCCTCAGGGTTCTGTATTGGGCCCCTTGAATTTTCTTATATATATTAACGATATAGATGTCGTCCTAGTCAGTACAGTATCAAAGTTTGCGGATGACACGAAGCTGGGTGGTAGGGCGATTAATGACGAAGATAGAGGTAAAATTCAGGAAGATCAGAATAAAATAAATCGTTGATTGGTCAGTCACATGGCAAATGAGATTTAACGTTGATAAGTGCAAAATTTTGCATATAGGTTCGCGTAACGGTAATTTTGCGTATAGTATGTCAGGGAAAGATTTAACAAGCGTAGAGCAGGAAAAAGATTTAGGAGTTATAGTCACGGGTGATTTAAAAGTAGCGAAACAAAGTACAGCAGCGGTCAATAAGGCGAACAAAGTGTTAGGTTTTATAGCTCGAAATTTTTAGTACAAATCGCGCGATATTATAGTTCCACTTTATAAATCATTAGTTAGACCCCATTTGGAGTACGCGGTCCAATTTTGGAATCCGCTTATGAGCAAAGATATAGACAAAATCGAAAGAGTTCAAAGACGAGCAACTAAGATGATTCCGTCTCTTAGGTCAAAGTCGTACGAGGATAGGCTTAAGGAGTAAAAATTGACAACACTCGAGAATAGGAGGTTAAGGGGTGCTCTAATCCAGGTTTTCAAAAGTATGAATGGGTTCGATAAGGTAGATAGAGATAGATTTTTCGAAATATCTCAATATAATAGGACTAGAAATAAAGGGTGTAAGTTGACAAGTAGAAGGTTCGAGACAGCATTTGCGAAAAACTTTTTTACGCATAGAATAGTAAATAGCTGGAATAGTTTGCCGGTAGAAGTAATTAGTAGCACGTCTATAAACATAGTTTAAAAATCGATTAGACGCATATGTTGATAGAAAGGGTATAGTTTAAGGTAGTAAAATTAAGGCTTTCTGGGGATAGATCCCACAGCTCAACACAAGTGTTGTGGGATATAGGGAGGCAGCGTCTTGGGTTAGGGGATACTCTCTGTCCTTACACACCCCATTTAAAGAGATTCCTCTGCCGAGCGGTGCCCCCCATAGTACTGAGAGGTATTGAAAAACTCATAATCTTCACTTGCCCCACAAACACATTTAAATGGGAGACCCAAAATGGGTGCACACACATTTCTACATTACTGTACAGTCTTTACAGCCACACCTACACTTTTCCTCGTAAGTGTATATATTGTAATGTATATGGTTGTAAATTTTGACTTGGTCCACAATCTATATGGACCGTGACTTATTTTTCGTGACAACGTACTAGTATTGATGGATATCGTAATGAAATTGACTGGATTCTTTGGATCTGATATATTTGCATGTCGGTTAATAGATATAGAGTGTAACATATTTGTGGATAGTAGTCTATTATGACTTGATCCTCTGGATCCAGAGATTCTATCTTTAGTTTTAAATCGATAATGAATTAGTTTTGCTAAATTTGTCGTTGCCAATGTACAGGAAGTTGTTACATAAATTTCTTATGTTCTTGTGGTTCGGAACCCACGTAAAATTGTAGGTCCCCTCTGCCACCACGGAGGACATACACAATTACGAACATAGTTAGGTAGAGACAGCCATGAGTGGATCCTATTGTCTTTGTAGGTCTGAAACATTATTAACATTATAACATTATATGCATACACACACACAACACATATATATATTATATATATATATATATATATATATATATATATATATATGCATACACACACACACATATATATATATATATTATATGTATACACACACACACACACATATATATTATATATATGCATACACACATATATATATATATATATATATGCATACACACACATATGTAGTGAACGGTTTATTATTTTATCTTTTCTTCATTATTTACTTACGCTTCTTCCTACTTTACTATATCTCTATTGCTCTTTATATAGTTTCCGGTAGCGACGCCGAGTTCTGACTAAAAGACCGTTACAAAACGAAGGGGGGGAGGTTAATTAATACTCCTTATTTAACACTTATTACGTTTTATTAATTTCGAAAATGGTTTAGTTAATTAGGGGATATGCGAGTATGAAATATTACTAAATATATTTAGGTCGGAGAGGGCACAAAACAATTTAACTTTAAGATCACATCGCTCTAAATCTTACGCGTATCGCGTCTACCTCAAGACTGAGTATTATGTGTTATAATCTGCTCTCTTGGGTCCCTGTTCAGGACTACCAATTGTACCCATTTTAAACAATTTAAAACATCACATTTTTAGTAAATTTATATTAAACATTATCTTATTTAATTAAACAGAATTTTATAATCTTAACTAAGCATTACTACACTCGCATCACCCCCTTGAAAATAAGTTTTTCCATTAGGAAAACTTATTAATATCGTTTTACAATGTCAATAAATTTATTCAACAAACTTATATATTTTGCAATTTTTTTTTTTTTTTTTTTTCTTTAACACTTATTCAAAGTTTTGAATAGACAAGAAATATAGAAGGACAATTCCCATACATATATTGTATCATATATAAAAACCGAAAACTTTATAATTTTCACATTTGCATAAAATAACATTTCACTCTAATAATTAAATTACAACCTGTAACTAATCTATACATGCCAAAAAAAATAACAGAAAATTTTCTTACAGGGCTACACAAATCCAAGTTCACAATCTATTCCGCGATTTTCTCATCAACGATCGCTTTACATTTGAAACAATTATTTGTATAGTTATACAGTTACTATCAGGGCAACATAGAAAAAAATAAGAAAAAGTTTACATAAAATACTGACCAAGAGCGCACATACTACTACACGAAAACACAACAATTTTGGGCAATAATCGCACCCTTTCACTTATTATTTCATTACATAATAATCAGTACATTAATTTGCTGGACGTTGTTTAGATGACACTCCGCACGCTGACAACGGACTTCAATTTTCAATCGCAGCTCTCCTGCTCACTTCGCTAGAATGCAAGGGATTGCATCAATCAATATGCAACAGGGCAGCACGCTATAATGGTTCCGCTCTCTCTCCAATGGCGAAAAAAAAAACAAGAGACGTCCACTCTAAAAGGATCAGGGGGGGGAGATATCTGAAAGCGGGACCACGCGCTGGAATTGGACGGAATTTGCAATTCTAGAAGTCGATGAAGAAACTCGCCTTGTCTCATCTCCACTTTTGTCGGTGAACGCTGCTCTTCCTACGTCCAGCTGAAAGACTCTTCTACTGGCAACAATCAAACGATGACTCCGCCGTAGGCCGTTTCCCAACGAACCTACTGTATGTCTGTATGAACAGTACAGTCGTAGGCGCCCGTTCAAGCTCAAGTGGCTTGTCTACCGTGCGCTTTGTTGACACATATTTAGCGAAGCATTCGAGCAACGTGACCAGCTACTGCCCGAAAAATACCAGTAGACCATCTTCGATCGAAACTTTCGTGTACCAAGTCCCTGCACACGTAAATTTCTCTTCTCTTCCGGAACTGTCCTGCGCCAAGTCCCTGCGCATTCGGTTCCTCTCTTCTCTCTTCTCTTCCGAAACCATCCTGCGCCAAGTCCATGCGCATTCTGGGTTTCTCTTCTCTCTCATTGGTGATCGATCACCTATCCGGTCGACTAAACTCACTTGATGGAACTCGGATTCAACTTGGTTGACCCCAAACTGAGTCTTGCAATTTTGAAAAAAAAAGTTTATTCTAAACGTGTTTCTGTACTGCTTATCATTTCATATTTAATTTATAAAATTCTTTCGACAATTCACTTCGAAACAATAACTACACATTTGCTCTGGCCAAATTCACGGAAAAAAAAAATATATAAATTTTCGCAAAAATTTAATCAAATCTAGTTACCAATAAGGTCACTTATGGCAGTCACAGCAGAGAAGAAAAAAAAAGTCATAAAACGCTAAACAAAATTGTACAGTATAAATATAAAAGCGCCCATACATAGTAACTGTTAGTATAATTTAAGAAATATTATTGTTCAAACTATCGTCAGAAATCACCTCAATACCTCCAAATACAAAAGACAAAAATGAACCCCAGAAACTTCATGTCATCCATTCTCTGACAATCATGAACCCTCTTGCTTTGAGGAGGAGCACACAGACGCCACAAAAACGTTACTGGCTATCTAGGAGGCTCCATTTCCGAGTGTACACTTGAGTCAATGTTTCAAATGCACTAGTTAACTCCGACTGAAGGTTTAAACAATAATAATTTTCTAAACAGTTATTAAAAGTAAAAAAAAACTGTAAATATTACTACCAAAAATTATTTTAATACAGTAATTCCAACTTGAAACGTCAAATTTCATAAGAATTGAACTTGCAATTCGCAAATTACATCTGAGATACAACTCTCTCCTTCAACAGAAACCTCAGTATGGTTTCAAATCACAGAAATCTCAGTAATTTATCGCTTCCAAGTGAAAATACAAATTTGCATAGTTATACTAAATAAGAATAGATCATATGCACTAAAAAATTACACACCAATCCACTGTAAACAAAACTAAAACATTCCTAATTGAGAGCGGTCGCTTTGTTTGTAAGCGAACCTCTATTCAAATATCCCTAACCGAATGAAAATGCATTATATCCTAACATAATTCGTAATATTTCCATGCAAAACGCTCGAACTAAAAAAAAAAAAGGACATTTTCATTTCTAATTCCAAATTAAAATATCCTTTTTAGAATACAATCTAAATTTGAATTAAAAATTTACCATTGTCATTGAACTGGCAAGAAAAATAAAAATCGGCCTACTTGTACAAATAAAATTGATTATTATGAATTCATAAAACGCAAAGAAATTTTTCTGCACAAATTTCTGTAATTCAAAAAATTATAATTCAGATTTAGTAAAATGTGTACCGTAACTCACATTGGCCCCAAAATAAAAAATAAAATTTACTGCCGCTTTTTAGGCCTATAATTAATAAATTCAATGTTACGCGTGAAAAGCACAATTAGAATCCACGCATAACATTTGTGTTATTAAAGAAAAATCCTATGCTTTTTATGTTAAACCAATTTAAAATTTTTGTAAAATAACTATTGAAGAAACTCTATAATAATTTAAAAGATACTATAATTTAATACTCAATACACATACAATAGTGATAACCAATATTCGAACAATATTTTACGATAGGCCTACAAAAAATTCTTCTTAAGTACGATACAATAGCCTTTTTACCAAATATGTCGGAATTGTCGTGAAATAAACGAAAGAAACAGAGAAAAAAAATAATCAGCTTACCTACCAAATTGTATATAATTAATGAGTAAAAAAAATATCCAAAACAACTTTTATAGAAAATTTCACAACACAATTTAACACAATCCTATACGGCCCAATCTGACAATTTTTAATATCTTTAAGATTTATTTTTCGATTTGTCCCTTAACTGTAACGTAATCCTATTTTAGCGCGAAGCGAGCAAAGCAAAAAGCCCGTAAACCTATATTTACAAAATAATCCTATTATTATATACAGGCAATCGAAATATAATCAAAAATCTGCTAATGAAACCCAGAAAATTTCTCATGTTCATGAAATGGTTGTACTATATATGTATATATACCCAGAAATGCGATACAAATTTTCGCTAAAACATTTTTAAAGACCATATAAAACGTGTATCATACTGTATTCAAACTAACAATTTACTTACGTACAAATCATTATTCTTATTATTATGATTTTTACAATTATCACTAATTCCAAAAGTTTTAAACAAAAAGTAAAAAGGTAAGCTGAAAGAGTAGAGATGAGAAAAAAAAAAAAGAAATTTGAGTCTTCAGGCAGCACGATAATTTTCAAACTATAGTATACCCTCTCCAACCGAAATGAACAAAATTTAACGTAATAATGACTCGCAATACTGAGTCGGACAACGAAAAGCAACGGAACTGGACGAAACAAATTGAATTCTTAGGCGCGAGTCAGGGACGCTATCAGGACGCGAAGCGCCATTTTGAATTTTCATTTATAATGAATTTTAAGGAATGAAATTCGAAATTTGCCTACAAACGGGGTAAAATTTTGCATTTAGATATTTTAATAATCGAAATAAAATATTCATTAACGCTATTTGTTATTATACCGGGTTTTAAGAATTTTAATGGAAATACTAACACGTGGGTAAGCCTCACAAAATATGATGTAAGATCACCGCTAGCCACCAGAATGTAGTGAACGTTTATTATTATCTTTTCTTCATTATTTACTTACGCTTCTTCCTACTTTACTATATCTCTATTGCTCTTTATATAGTTTCCGGTAGCGACGCCTAGTTCTAACTCTAAAAGACCGTTACAAAACGAAGGGGGGAAAGGTATTAATACTCTTATTTAACACTCATTACGTTTTATTAATTTCGAAAGTGGTTTAGTTAATTAGGGGATATGCGAGTATGAAATATTACTAAATATATTTAGGTCGGAGAGGGCGCAAAACAATTTAACTTTAAGATCACATGGCTCTAATCTTCCGCGTATCGCGTCTACCTCAAGACTGAGTATTATGTGTTATAATCTGCTCTCTTGGGTCCCTGTTCAGGACTACCAATTGTACCCATTTTAAACAATTTAAAACATCACAATTTTTAGTAAATTTATATTAAACATTATCTTATTTAATTAAACAGAATTTTATAATCTTAACTAAGCATTACTACACATATATATATATAATACATATAACATACACACATTATATACATATAACATACACACATTATATACATATAACATACACACTCATTATATACATATAACATACACACACATTATATACATCTAACATACACACACATTATATACATATAACATACACACATATTATATACATCTAACATACACACATATTGTATACATCTAACATACACACATATTGTATATATCTAACATGCACACATATTGTGTATATATATAACATGCACACATATTGTGTATATATAACATGCACACATATTGTGTATATATAACATGCACACATTTTGTGTATATATAACATGCACACATATTGTATATATATAACATGCACACATATTGTATATATATAACATATATACACATATTGTATATATATAACAGGCACACATATTATATACATATAACATGCACACATTTTATATACATATAACATACAAACATATTATATACATATAACATACAAACATATTATATACATATAACATAGAAACATATACGCATATAACATACAAGCATATTATACGCATATAACATACAAGCATATTATACGCATATAACATACAAACATATTATACGCATATAACATACAAACATATTATACGCATATAACATACAAACATATTATACGCATATAACATACAAACATATTATACGCATATAACATACATACATATTATACGCATATAACATACATACATATTATACGCATATAACATACATACATATTATACGCATATAACATACATACATATTATACGCATATAACATACATACATATTATACGCATATAACATACATACATATTATACGCATATAAACATACATACATATTATACGCATAAACATACATACATATTATACGCATATAACATACATATTATACGCATATAACATACATACATATTATACGTATATAACATACATACATATTATACGCATATAACATACATACATATTATACGCATATAACATACATACATATTATACGCATATAACATACATACATATTATACGCATATAACATACATACATATACGCATATAACATACATACATATTATACGCATATAACATACATACATATTATACGCATATAACATACATACATATTATACGCATATAACATACATACATATTATACGCATATAACATACATACATATTATACGCATATAACATACATACATATTATACGCATATAACATACATACATATTATATACATATAACATATACATATTATATACATATAACATACATACATATTATATACATATAATATATATATATATATATATATATGCATATAATATGCGTATAATATGTTTGTATGTTATATGCGTATAATATATTTGTATGTTATATGCGTATAATATGTTTGTATGTTATATGCGTATAATATGTTTGTATGTTATATGCGTATAATATGTTTGTATGTTATATGTATATAATATGTTTGTATGTTATATCTCAATATAATAGGACTAGAAATAACGGGTGTAAGTTGACAAGTAGAAGGTTCGAGACAGCAGTTGCGAAAAACTTTTTTACGCATAGAATAGTAAATAGCTGGAATAGTTTGCCGGTAGAAGTAATTAGTAGCACGTCTATAAACATGTTTAAAAATCGATTAGACGCATATGTTGAGAGAAAGGGTATAGTTTAAGGTAGTAAAATTAAGGCTTTCTGGGGATAGATCCCACAGCTCAACACAAGTGTTGTGGGATATAGGGAGGCAGCGTCTTGGGTTAGGGGATACTCTCTGTCCTTACACACCCCATTTAAAGAGATTCCTCTGCCGAGCGGTGCCCCCCATAGTACTGTGAGGTATTGAAAAACTCATGATCTTCACTTGCCCACCACAAACACCTTTAAATGGGAGACCAAAATGGGTGCACACACATTTCTACATTACTGTACAGTCTTTACAGCCACACCTACTCTTTTTCTCGTAAGTGTATATATTGTAATGTATATGATTGTAAATTTTGACTTGGTCCGCTGTCGATATGGACCGTGACTGATGGATACCGTAATGAAATTGACTGGATTCTTGGATCCGATATATTTGCATGTCCTTATAAATAGATATAGAGTGTAACATATTTGTGGATAGTAGTCTATTATGACTTGATCCTCTGGATCAGAGATTCTATCTTTAATTTTAAATCGATAATTAATTAGTTTTAAATTGATAATTATTTAGTTTCGTAAAAATGGTCTTTGCCAATTTACCGGCAGTTTTTAAATAAGTTTCTTATGTTCTTGTGGTTCGGAACCCACGTAAAATTGTAGGTCCCCTCCGCCACCACGGAGGACATACACAATACACGATTACGAACACAGTTAGGTAGACCAGCCATGAGTGGATCCTAGGGTCTTTGTTGGTCTGAAACATTATAACATTATAACATTATAACATATACATACAATATATATATATATATATAATATAATATATATATATATATATATATACACATATAATATATATATATATATATATATCTATATATATAATATATATATATATATATATACATATATATATATATATATATATATATACATATAATATATATATATATATATATGTAAAAATGAACAACGACTAATCCATATTCATTTTTACATAAGAAACCAAAATCGCCTAAGCGAGTTTTGGATAAAAATCGTATTTGTAGCTTCCTATTTTTGTTTGTGCCATAACCTTACGATCTCCCATTTCTATGGTTTAGTCGTATCCATTTTCCATTTCTCATTTTGTTATAGAAGTTATTATAATTAATTATGATTGTCTTGCATCTCACCCTCGACCCTAGATTATGCATACACATTGCATGTAACAGGATTGGAACCCGTAGTTGTACTTCTTAGTCATTAATACCCACTCTTGTTTCTAATTCGTTCTTGTAAGTCTTCCTAATAATGATTTGTACTATACGTACAAATTCAATAAACTATGACGTCACATTTTCCCGTCATTAATTTCCCTTCATCATATCTCTAGTATTCAATGTATGAAAATTCTTTAACATCATAATAAAAACTGTACACTCTATAGAAGTCATTATTTATATGTTATGTAGTATAAATATTATATTCAACCATATTCATCATACCGTATGTGCCCATGTACTTTGTATTATATTTCTAAAAATCTTAATTGTCTATTAATATGAAACACTGTAACAAAACAAAGTTATAGTAAACTGTTTAATTATAATTAACTGTAATACTTTTAATTTAATATAATGTAATGTACTTTAATGAAACTGTACTTAATGATGTAATGTACTAAATAACGTAGTCAATGTACTTTAATGAAATTGTAGTTAACGATAATAAATGAATTGATAATATAATCAAAGTTACAGTAGACCAAAAATTACAATGTACTCAATGTCCGACCCGACATTATGTCGCCATAAGGAATGTCGAATCGGCAATACTGTTGTTATGTATTTTATTATTATTTTTCCGTTGTGATAAATTTTGAGGTGCTTTCTACTTTGCAAATAATTGATGACCTGTAGTTTTTTAAAATCTCATAATCATTTTTTAGATTTAGCCTGAATAATGAATCCTGAGTAACTTGCCATGTCATGTTTTGTATACATCTTTCTTCATTATAAATGTTGAAGTCATGTCTTGCCTAAGCATTTAATTGTAAATCTTAAACCTTAATTTTTACTCATATGCATATTTTAGTGTAAAGATGCATAGTTCAATTTCCACTTTAGTTAACTTGGGCAGATCATGATAACATCAGATCTGAAAATACGCAGTTTAAGATAAAAAATATGGCTTCATCTTCAAATATCTTGTTTATTCGTTTAAACCTTACACAGCTAAAAGATTTACTTTATTTTCAAATATTGTGCAAAAATAATACAGCCTCTTAAAACATTTAATAATGATGATGTTAGTAGAATTGGGGTATATAAAGCCCACCAATTCTTCCATGTTGTTTCTGATTCCAACTACGAGGCTGAGTATTACCTGTAACAGTTTAGGAGTAAAACACAGTAAGAAAAAGTCTTTATCTTCTCCTTCGAGCCGTGCTCTCTTCAGAAAACTTAGTCATTAGAATCTCCGATAAGTTTACAAGAAAATCGGAGAGAAACCCAAGAATTTAATAAGCTCTCAGAATCCTCCGAGCCACTAAAGAAGAAACTCGGAGAGTAGTATAGAAGAAACTACTGCAAGTAACAGATCCGTTGCTGCCTCCTAACCAGAACCCCCGTCGACTCCGACCACCCCAGGGCCATAGACGGAGGGGGTTAACATTGTGCGACCCTGCCAGGATCTCCACGACCAGGATTCTTCCAGTCCTCCAGACCTTTAACCAGGATCTCCACGACTCCAGGATTCTTCCAGTCCTCCAGACCCTTTAACCAGGATCTTCACGACTCCAGGATTCTTCCAGACCTGGAACCAGAACCAACACCCAGTTGAACGGCGTGTCACGACTTCGAGTCGTCACATAAAAGTCATTATTATTAACAATTAATATTTAGTATTGAGCCAGAATTAACAAAAAACACAGTGAACACTTCAGACACCAGTGATACATTTTTTGTTTTATTGAAAACAATATTGTCACAGAATTATTTTCACAGTTATTTTATTTTTACCATTCTAGTTAGTATAGTATAATTTTATTTTATGTATCAAAACATAATAGTATCGTACCTTCGTGTACATTCGAGTGAAATGTTTACATTTTATATTTTGTTTGCAAATTTTTTTCAAATTATTGAATTGAATTGACTTGCAAATTAAGAAGAGAGTGTTATAGAGAGTTTATAGAGTTAGAGAGTTACTTGAAGCATTTCAAGTTAGTTTCAGATACTTGATAAGAGTTCATGTTAGTTTCAGAATACTTGATAAGAGTTCAAGTTAGTTTCAGAATACTTGATAAGAGTTCAAGTAGTTTCAGAATACTTATAAGAGTTCAAGTTAGTTCAGAATACTTGATAGAGTTCAAGCTAGTTTTCAGAATACTTGATAAGAGTTCAAGTTAGTTTCAAGATACTTGACAATGTGTTCAAGTAAGTTTCAGTTTTCAAGTTTCAAGTTTCAGTCAATTTTCAAGTTTCAGTCACTTTTCAAGTTTCAAGTCTCAGTCATTTTATTCCAAGTCAGAGTTTAAGTCCCAAGTTAGTTTCAATGCAGTCAATTGAATTCAACTTTTTCTTTGTAACTTAAGAGAATTAACTTAAGAAAATGTAATTTAAGAATTTAATTCAACCTTTTTTTTTGTTTAAGAGAATTTAATTCAACCTGAATTGACCGGGTTGCGTCTTTAGTTAACCTTTCTTTGTTTTGTGTGAGAAGAAAATTGACCTATCTGTCTTTTCTTCATGCCATTGTTACGATATAAAATATAGTCATGTAATCCATTATTTGTAACCAAAACAGTTTTTTACAATTGTTTGTAACGATTTTGGTAATTATTGTAATGTATATGAGGAACACGCCGTCCCTCCGTTTGTTGAACTTTTTTAATTTTTGTTTAAGTAGTGTGACAAGCAATCTTGTTTTTTCAAGAGCAAGTGCTCACAAAAAGATGTTATTGTCAATTTCAGACTTATATCCCCCGCTTAGTCACTCAATTCCCCCGAATGTCGTACTACAAACTTTGGTCCTTTAAGTTTATTTATTTTTAAACCCCCCAACCCCAGTTGAACCCAGTGACAACGGAGAAATGGTTCAACATGGTTAATTCCTCTTTAGTAGCGATGGAACATAACCTCCGTTTATGTTAAGTTGTGTTTTTTATTTTAAGAACATTATATGCTTAGTTTATATAGTTTATCATTGATTTCTATTTCCAACTTATATTTTTTATATTTTTTTATTCGATTAATACTGAGTAATTGTCGTAGTCGAATTCCAATTTACGTTCCGTCCCTTCAGTCACTTTTGCATTAAAAATCGTATGCAAACATCATTATAATCTTAATAATTATTGCTTACTATATATAAATTCTCGTTCATGCATTATTAAGTTGTTTTATCTATACCTAACGTAAATGTATAGATATATATATAATATATATATATAATAAACCCTAAACCCATCTTAATTATTATACATCATTTTAAACTTTGTTAATTCAAAAACCTCCCAAATCCCTACACATTTTGACCACAGGGCTATACATCATCGATTACGTAATTCTATTTTACCTACAATAGTCAATAAAAATTAGCTTATAGAGTGTACGATTACATCCACAGAAAAAATAAATAAATAAAATTTGGTAAAAATTTAACAATATCATCTTTGTCTAAATTGTTTATCTAAATTAAAGTATTAATCTTTGAATTCTTTTATATTATTAATAACTCACTTGTTCTGTATAAAAATTTGTAATGTAAAGGAAAATTCGTCATCTAACTTGAAGTAGTTAGGATGTTATTTCCTCATTTATATTGTATTAATGGTACCCTATTAGATTATTGTATAAATACCATTTTAGAGGGGAAACACTGTAAAATGAACAATGACTAATCCATATTCATTTTTACATAGAAACAAATCGCCTAAGGCGAGTTTTGGATAAAAATCGTATTGTAGCTTCTTTTTGTTTGTGTCATAACCTTACGATCTCCATTTCTATGGTTGTCGTATCCATTTTCCATTTCTCATTTTTGTTATAGAAGTTATTATAATTAATTATGATTGTCTTGCATCTCACCCTCGACCCTAGATTATGCACACATTGCATGTAACAGGATTGGAACCCGTAGTTGTACTTCTTAGTCATTAATACCCACTCTTTGTCTCTAATTCGTTCTTGTAAGTCTTCCTAATAATGATTTTGTACTATACGTACAAATTCAATAACTATGACGTCACATTTTCCCTCATTAATTTCCCTTCATCATATCTCTAGTATTCAATGTATGAAAATTCTTTAACATCATAATAAAAACTGTACACTTCTATAGAAGTCATTATTTATATGTTATGTAGTATAAATATTATTATTCAACCATATTCATCCATACCGTATGTGCCCATGTACTTTGTATTTATTTCTAAATCTTAATTGTCTATTAATATGAAACACTGTAACAAAACAAAGTTATAGTAATGTTTAATTATAATTAACTGTAATACTTTTAATTTAATATAATGTAATGTACTTAATGAAACTGTACTTAATGATGTAATGTACTAAATAACGTAGTCAATGTACTTTAATGAAATTGTAGTTAACGATAATAAATGAATTGATAATTATAATCAAAGTTACAGTAGACCAAATTACAATGTACTCAATGTCCGACCGACATTATGTCGCATAAGGAATGTCGAATCGGCAATACTGTTGTTATGTATTTATTATTATTTTTCCGTTGTGATAAATTTTGATGTGCTTTCTACTTTGCCAAATAATTGATGACCTGTTGTTTTTTAAAATCTCATAATCATTTTTTTAGATTTAGCTGAATAATGAATCCTGAGTAACTTTGCCATGTCATGTTTTGT